>PVIY010011412.1:0-65485 GCA_004026745.1 Myrmecophaga tridactyla | reverse complement strand
ACTAAGGTCTGCCTATTCTTTTCATTTTTCTGTGAAAAAGAACTTGGTGATAAAGAATTATACTATTAAAAAATTTAATGCAGTATCAACTTTTAGTAACCTTTAATATTTTACACTGGTAGCCAGCCCTTTAATTGTATATAAGAGTGAAAGGTTAAGGAAGGGCAAGTCGTTTGCCCACCTTGTGGGATTGAGTAGAGAAATTGCACTGTGGTGTCTGTTTGGGTGGTCTAAGGACCTAACTTGGAGAATCACCGCTCTCTATTTCCACATTTGGACTTTTATGGAAATTTCAGCTACTCCTAAACATTGCAACCATAAGACACTAAGACCTTTTTATGATAACAGTTGCTACATTTTCTGGAGTAATGGTGGGTAATGTAGTCAGAAGAAGCATTCTATAGGAGAGGGCAGTGATGAGCTGTGACATTATTCCTGAATGAACCATCATTTAATAGGAGAGTCTCTTTGATGAGCTGTTTGTTTCAGTCCTTAGAAAAAAAGACCAAGATTTGTAAATTATAATGTGAATATATGCCCAAGGTAAAAATATCAAGTCATACAAAAAATATACACTAAAATATCTGCTTTTGATCTAGAATTTCAGTCCCTTTCCCCTACAGGCAACAACCATTGTCAGTTTCCTGTGCATCCTATAGGGGATGTGTGATAGATTTAAATGCTTACTCAGCTCTGTGGAATCTAAATATCCATATCTTTTCGAACATACATAGGGTCACAGGGCCCACTCTGTTCTTTAATATTATTAAATTTGTTGAATTTAATAATATCTTATTATTTATATCTGTATGACATAAAATGTTGACTCATAAGTACTTTCGATATAATCTATTTAATGTTCACAACAATCCTATGGAATAGCTACTTTATTGTCATCTCATAGATGAGGACACTAAGGCACCAAGAGCTGGAAGAGTTCGTTCAGGGTCGCAGAGCTGGAAGTGGTAGAACCAGCAATAGAGTCCCAGGATTCATGCACCCTTAACAACCTTACTGTGTTGATACTTTAGATCGGGTTTCATTTTTTTTTTTTGTATTGCAACCAATGCTTCAAAACTATTTTTGCACATTAATTTTTGTACAATATTTTTGAGTCTCTCTGTAGGATAAATTCCTCAAAATCAAATTTCCGAATTGGAGGGTATGGACATTTTTAGATTTGGTAGTGATTGTTGAATTGCCTGCCAAAGAAAAGATGACAATATTCACACCCTCTAACAATGTGTGATAGTGCCTTCCTCCTCAAAACTTCACTGAGACTATATATGATCAAATTATTGCCCATCTGGCAGCTTAAAAATTCTATCTTTATTTTGATTTCATTTTCATTTATTCATTAGAAGGATTGGGTATCCTTCCTCCTGTTTTTAAGCCAAATGTGTTTCTTTTCCTATATTCTATTATTTTTCTAAAGGATTTTGGATATTTTTCTTATTGATTTTTAGGAAAGCTTTACTTTTTAAGGAAACAAGGCTTTCACACTATGTGTTGCAAATATTTTCCCCAATTTGTTTTTTGTCTTTTGCCTTTGTTTATACTATTTTGTTTTATCCACACAGAAGTTTTAGATTTTCATGCAGGCTAATTTATTCTTTTGTGGTTTCTGAATTTTCTGGTCTTGATTTAAAGGTTTTTCCACATCAGAATTTTGAACAATTCATATATATTTTTTATTATGGTTATGATCTCATTATTTTTTCAAAATTTAATCCAGTTAGAATTTATTTTGGTATAAAGAGTGAAGGAACTATCCAGCTTTACTTGTAGTTTAAATGGCTAACTGATCGCTCCATCAAAATTTGTTTTATAATCTACATTTTCCCCATCTTTAACATATATTTGCATGCTTATTTAGATATATTTCTGGACTCTTCATAACCATTCCGTAGTTTTCTCACTTTGCTTCCACCCACCAATATACTCATTTTCAGAATTTTCTGGCCTTTTCTCACATATCTGCTTTTTTCAATAAAACTTTAAATATAGTTTGTCTCTTTGTTAAAAAGAACACTGTTCTTATACTTAAAGATAACCACTGGACCATAGATTAATTTAGGGGAAAATGAAATATGTAGTATTGCATATTACTGTCCAAAAATTGGGTATGTATTTCCATTAGTCATATTTGTCATGTCCTGAAAGAATTTTGAGGTTATTTTTTCCCCGTTTCTTGTTTTTCATTAGGTTCTGTGTGCATGTTTGTAACTGAGTGATGGCATTCATAAATAAAATCTTTCCTTAGAGTATTTCTGAATTTGTTATGGTTCTTACATAGGAAAGCTAATTTTTTTTTTAGTTTACTAATTTTGTAACAGCTAACCAACTGAATTATTCTGTTTTTTTAAAATTTTTTGCTGATTCTCTAGGATTTTTCAGATATGCAATCATATCATCTGCAGAAAATTTTGCCAACTCCTTTCCTCCTATTTCTTTCTCTTAGAAGAAAGTACCTGTTAAGTTTATTGGTACTTCCAGAACAATGTTAATAAAGCTTCTCTCTCTCTCTCTCTCTCTCTCTTTTTTTTTTTACCTTATTCTTGACCTTATTGGATAACATTTTGAAGTTCAACCAGTAAGAGTATTGTTAGCTGTAGGTTCCTAATAAACACTTTTTATCAAATACATACCAATTGGTAAAGGGTTTCTTCCAGATTTAATCAGAAATGGCTATTTTACTAAATTACATTTTTATTAGCTACAGAAATGCTAACTTTTTTGCCTTTTACTTATTATTGTAGTGAATTATATTATTTGGTTTCCATCAGTCATTTATGTTTCTGAATAAACTCCACATTTGGTCATAGTTTATTGATCTTGAGTTGTATCACTGAAATTTATTTACTAAGTTTTATTTATAATTTTTTCATTGGCATTCATCATAACAGAGATTGGTCTGTAGCCTTTTTGCGGGCTGTATGTTAAGTCTGAGTATCAATATTGGGCTGCCCTGAAAAAGTACTTGGAGGATTTTTTTCTCCTTGTTATGCTCTAGAACAATGTAAATAACACTGAAAAGGACCTGTCCCAGCTAGAGATATATTCAACTTTTTTCATTTAATGGCTCTGGACTTTCTGCATTAGATGGTATGTTCTTTGTGAGCTTACCAGAATCTTAAATGTAATTGATGCGTTTCAGTTTTCTGGATTCAATTTTAGTAAATTTACGTAACTGTTTTTTTTCCCAAAATTTTAGTTAATTTTCATAATTGTTTTTTCTAATGCATTTTATATCGCATTCAGATATTTCAAATTCAAACACACACACACACACACACACACACACACACACAATTTTCCCTGACATCTAATTTAAATGAAAATGTTTGCTTAATTTTCATTTTCCCATTCATTATTTCTAATTTTGCAAATTCGTGCTTTTCTTTTTTCATTATAAGGTTAGCTGGTTATCTTTGTGTTGTTTTTTCTGCCACTCAAAGAACTACCTCTTGGCTTTGTCAGTTCTCTTGTTTTATTTACTTTATAGCAACAATTTTTACTTCTATCTTATTATTTTATTAATTGCTTTCCTTAAGATGTTTTTGTCCCACTTCACTTTTTCCCACTTTATTCACTTGCTTTAATTGTTTATTCTTGTCTAGCACGCTATAAATTTTTCTCGGAGTATTGCTTTGGCTGTAATTTACAGATTCAGATTTTTAGTGTTACAATTATTTCTATAGTAATTTTGGGATATTCTCAACTTTTCCTTGTTGTTCCTCCAAATTTTGGTTGTCTTGATTTTCCTGGAAATACATTTCTATATTTAAATATTCCTAGGTTCCTACCACTTTATTTAACATCCTCAGACATGAGGTATTGACTCTCTTTCTCCTTATGAAAAATGGGGAAATCTCACTCTTTTATTTTCTCTTATCTTCTGCAGTTCCATTTCTTAAATTTTGTGGTTAAATTATATTTTATTTCATTACACTGGTAATATCTCCTGTATCCATAATTTATTGAACATACCTGCTTTCATATGATTCAATGCTTACAATCATTTGTTCGTAAAAGTTTCTCCAACTTTTTCTTGTTTTGTTAGGCTTTTTAAACTCTATTTTTGTCCCCCGAACACATGGGTGTCTGTGGTATTTAAAATCAAACCATTTGATTCATGTAACTTTCTTGCGTCTTGTTTCCTTTCTTTGTAGAATTCTTTATGTTGTCTTTTTACATTAATTTTTTATGACTTCGAAATTTAATCCCACCCGCAAAGATCACCACTACAAAGATAAAGTGTATATCTTTATATACTTTTATATACTTTCCACGTGTATAAAAATTCAAACACACACCCACACACTATTTTCCCTGACATCTAAATATAAAGTTTATGTCGATAATCCAAGGCCAGCCTAATTTTATTCCCTCTTTGGCAGCTTGCTTTTTGTCCTGGATAGCAGTAAATTCTCAAACTTGAAGGCTAATAATTTTACCCAAGTATGTCATGATATTGGTCACTCTGTGTTGTTTTTTTTCACAATGTGTATCCTGTTAATTTGCAGACTTAGAATATTCTTTATTTTAGTCTTCTGATATTATGCTCAGAAAACCTAGCAATCCAAAGCCTTCAGCATGTCTGAAAATAATCTTACTGTGCCTTAGACCTGGGGAGGGGGGCATGCAAGCACCTTGGAGGTTGTGTCATTCTAACCCATATGTAAGAACCATCTTCCAGAATACTTTACTCATAGAATTATAACCTCATTGGTGCCGTTACAGCTACTTTCATGGGTAAGAAACACTATCTCAATTCTGTTACCCTTCGATTCATTTATTTAAAAAGAGGTCACTTTCAGCTCTTTGATTCTCTTTTCAGCACATAATTCCTACAATTCCTACCATGAATTTTAACTGATGCATGCTCATCCATGGGCTGATGCAAGGATTTTTATTGTTATTTTGTTTTAGTTCAGATTGTTTCTTTCTCTTATCTCTCCTCTTCCTATTGCTCTTATCCGCTCTCCATTTCTCTTCCTTTCTGTCTTTCTCTACATGCACACACACACACACACGCACACACATGCATGCCCACTCACACAGGCACATACATTTTTCGACCTCCTATTGTTTGTGTTATGAGTGAGGAGATAGTTTGAGAATTAATATCATCGTAGAAGTACTGCATATGGACTTAACTACAATGCACCTAAAGCAAATTTTTTTCCTTGTAAAAAATGTAAACCTTTTAGATTTTTACTTGGGTTTTATTAGACTTGAGAGATGCATTCCATGACATTTCAATGATATATCAAAGTATTTTTATTCATTTGTGAGCTAAGTACCTGAGTAAAGGAAGTTTGGATTTCTGTTGAAACGTCCCAGGAAAAGCAAGTGAAGGATCAAATTAACCCACTCTGCTTAAGATATATTCAAAATAATGCTTTAGGTTTCTTTTTTGTCTCCTTCTTATAAAGCTTCCAAGACAATAATGAAACACCCATAGCAATGTAGGGATATATGGCAGAGGGTGGAGGAAAAGAGTTAGAACAAGGCAAATTGGTTTTATAGCTTCACCATCCTGAGGAAACCAAGCTAATAAAATGTGTTTTCCCCTAATGGCTTTCATTTCACGATACTGTGTAGTTTTCCCTGAAAATGTGATAAATTCTCGCTTTACAAATCATTTTGATTTCCTCTTGTTGTCACATTCTGTCTAATTTTTCTGAGTTACTGGCAGTACACTGACTCCAGTGATAGAGATTTATCACCATCAGTATTACTAGAGATAAAAAAAAATGACTGAAATCATATCTTTCACTAATAACCCCATAGTTTAATTTACCTGCCAGTTTAATTAATATGAAGAACAGGGACCATGTTGCTTTACAGTCTCATAAGCTTGGTTGTGAAATGCCTAGAAAATGTCATTGAATCTAGGGGTAGGTACTTAGTGAGTATTAGTTTGTTATTGAGTAAATGAATGATAGGCAAATAGCTGAGAGTGAGTTATAGAAATAATCATGAGGTTTGAGCTCTTTAGAATGCAAAATTATGACTAGAATAATGCAATAATTTATTCCCTGGTAATTTTGACCCAGTTTCAAAAAAAAAAGTCCACACCGTGGGAGACTTGCAAACTCCTGCTACTTCGAGAGAGCGAACGCTGTGTCCTTGGATGGGGCAGGTCCTTTTGTACGAAGGTATACACATGGTCATACACATCCTTTTGTACGAAGGCATACACGTGGTCGTACACATATGCTCACATCCAATGCAGGACATTAGCTTAAGTTAGTGTTGCACTTGGTATTATACTGTAATGGGGGTGAGGAGAGGAACTAGGAAATGGATCCGTTTTTCATTTTATTATTCATTATTAGATGAGTCAAGCTCAAAGTGAAAAGATTAGCTTCTAGGCAATCCCTTCAAAATTTGAAGATTTATTCAGGGTAAGCTCCTGGAAGATTGGATTCTTATCTGTACTATTTCTGTCCCGTCCAGTCTGAAATGTGGTTAGAAATGTAATAAGATTAAGTCTTCCCTGTGCGAGAAAGTTGGACCTTCCGCTTGTCAGCAAAACTAGAAGTGTCTGATATTTTTTTTTAAATTTGAGCAATTTCACAGCTTCTCATAATCTAGCTGTATCCGAGAAGTGACAACTATAATCAAAGTGTAATTCATGTATTTTCCACACTCTCCAAAGCCTTCTTTGGGAAATTGGGAAATTATGGAGATTTGTGTGGATTTTTCATTCCTGATGAATTCAAATGTGATTGGGTCGGTATAATGGGAAGGAGGGACGTGAATACTTTGACCTTGACATCATAGAAACACTCACTTGAGTGCAAGCCTGTGGGGTTCTTTTGAGGAGACACAGATGAGTAATGTAAGTGATACATCTAGAACTGAGATAATGGCCTTGTCTTGTTACAAAGGGACATACTTTGGGTGGCTTGATGGACCTTCCTTTAGGGTCATGGGCCTCAGTGAACCCTGTTCCAAGGACAGTAGTTTTGGCATGCCATGTTCAGAATTCATCTTGCAGGAATTGCTAATATAGGCTAATTTTGAAGAGCCCAGGATCCTGGGCTTACCATGATTTAAGGATTACTCCTCACCTCTTTAGAAACATAGATTTTAAGACAATAGGAATTTGAGATAATCTAGTTCAGTGGTTTGCTTAAAATGAAGTTTTAGTATTTAACTTTGAAATTCTCCAAACACGTTGGAAAATATGGAATATAACAATAATGGGCATTCACTGTCAGAATTAAGCAGATGGTAACATTTTGTTATATCTCCTTTAGATCTCTTTTAAAAAATAAAGGATGCCTGATACAGAAAACCAGCCCTCCTCTGTTCTCCAACGCTTTTATCTATTTTCTTCTCCAGAAGTAATCTGAACCTTGAAATTCATACAGGTCATACTTTTCCTAGATATTTAGGTATTCAATAACAACATATGGTATTGTTTTATGTATTTTAAAATTTGCATTAATGGAGTCATGATATGACTGTCATTTTACAAATTGTTTTTTCACTTAATATTAATTTTTGAGATTTATCTAAGTTGGATAATGTAGATCTAGTCATTTATTTTAACTGTTGTATATATTCCCTCCTCTTGAGCATGGGCTGGATTTGGTGACTCACTTCTAATGACTAGAACGCGGCAGAAGTGGTGGTGTGTAACTTCCAGGATGAAGTCATACAACATTGTGGCTTCCACCTTGCTTTCCTTTGCATCACTCACTCTAAGGGAAGCCAGCTGTTGTGTCATGGGGACACTCAAGCATTCCTATGGTGGAATACACATGGTGAGGAACCAAGCCCTAATTGCAACAGATGGGACTACTTTTCCAACCATGTAAAAGAGCTACCATGGAAATCCTAGTTAAGCTTGCAGATGAGAGCAGCCCTGGCCAATATTGTGACTGCAAACTGTTGAGAAGTACTGATCCAAAAGCACTTGGCTAAAATGGTCTTAAGTTTCTGGGTCACTGAAATTGGGTAGGATAGTAAGTACATGTTGTTGTTCTAAGTCACTAAGATTTGGAGTAATTTCTTAAAGAGCAATAACAAATTAATACAATGAATTTCACCCAAATTTGAAGATTATGCTTCAGCATTCTTTCGGTTTGCTAATGCTGCCAGAATGCAATATATCAGAAATGGATTGGCTTTTATAAAGGGGGTTTATTAGGTTTCCAATTTACAGTTCTAAGGCCATGAAAATTCCAAATTAAGGCATCCAGAAAAAGACACCGCGACTTTGAAGAAAGCCTGCCAACATCTGGAACACCTCTGTTAGCTGGGAAGGAACGTGGCTGTCATCTGCTTGCCCTTGCTCCTGGTTCATTGCTTTCAGCTTCTGACTCCAGTGGCTTTCTCTCTAAGCATCTGTTGGCCTTCACTTAGCTTCTCTGGGGCAAACTCTGGATTTCATCTCTTATCTTAGCATCTCCAAATGTCTGCATTTTGGTTACATTTTTCTGCTCCCTGTGTCAGTCTTTTATGGACTCTAGTAAAGTAATTAAGACCCACCTTGAATGAGTGGGTTATATCTCCATGGAAATAACCTAATCATCAAAAGGTCCCACCCAACAATAGGTCTGCCCACACAAATTGGATCAGGATTAAAAGAGCATGGCTTTTCTGGGGGACATAACATAAGTTTCAAACCAGCACAAGTATGATTAAAAATATAGGCTTTGTGGTATAAGCCATATCTAACTGATAGTCTTGTGAGGTCACCTCAAGGGAACACTCTGTCATCCACAAGAAATGATTAAACTGATATACAATGAGAGGCTTAGAAGGACATGTATGCCTGTTAAGATGCTGTGGACAGAGAAAATAACAATCACAAATAGAAAGTTAAAATTGTGAGAACTCCAATTTGCAGTGTCTAATTTACAATTCACCTGCATTTTACCCGGAATCATGCTTTAGGTTGAATAAGGATTTTTTTTTTTTATGTCAAATGATATCAGGGAACAAGAAAAGGGTACTGCTAGCCTCCAACAGAAATATCAGGTCTCTGTATTTCACAGGGTTTTAGGAAGGCCAAAGGATATAATGTGAGGAAAGGATTTGGGAGCACAAAAACTATGCAAATGTTTCAGTGGGACGATATATCAGCCAGGAAAGGTTAGGTTTTGCTTTGTAATGGAAACTCCAAAATCTTAAGGGCTCACAATCTTAGAGGTTCATCTTTTGCTCATGTTGTACCCCAGCACAGGTTGGCTATGCTCTGTCTTATCATCTTCACTCTGGTACCCAGAAGGTAGAGCAGCCTCTAGCAGGAGCAATTAAACTTGTTGGGACAGAGGAGAAAGGGTCATGGAGAACTTCCTGGATGTGACAGTGTGTTGGGAGTCCCCAGGACCACCCCTAAGTTTGGTGAATCATTAGAAGGACTCATTCAGCATATAGGTGTACTCATAACTATGGCTTATTACAGTGAAGGGATACCTTGAGATATCAGCAAAGGAAAAGTTGCATTGGAAAATTTTGGAAGAAACCAGGTGCAAGCTTCCAAGAGTCCTCTCCTAGTGGAGTCATGAAAGACACCTTAATTTCTCCAGCATGAAATTATGACACAATGGTGAACTATTTTTAACAGCAAAGCTGGTTACAGATGTAGTGCCCAGGATTTTTATAGAGATTGGTCATGTAGACACCCTCTGTTTAACATATACCAAAATTCCAGACTCCCAGAAAAAAAACAGGTGTTCAACATAAGCCATCTTTTTGCACAATTTATATACAGGGAGCCATTCTTACTATGGAATGGTGGGAACCCTCCCCAAATCCAATTTTCTAGGGGCACTGTGACAGTGGCTCAGTGGCAGAGTTTTTGCCTGCTATGCCGGAGACCCGGGTTTGATTCCTGGTGCCTGCCCAGGCAAAATAAATAAATAAATGAATAAATGCAAATTCCTAGAAGCCAGCCAAGGGCCAACCTTGTAAGCAGGACTTTCTGAAGCTAGCAGTCTCAGGCCTCCTATGTTAACTCTTTGCTGCACAGACACATATCACTTCTGTTCACATTTCTTTAGAATAGGTAACACAGCCAAACCTGATTTCAGTGAGGTGAGAAAGTGTAATTCCCCTGCAGGGAGAGGCAGCTCATAAATATGAAATGTAAAATAAAAATATGCTACAGATTATTACCTACAGATCCTTTGAATGAAACAATATAAGAAAAAAGAAGGAATCAATAACCTTCTCTATGTGTTCTTTCCACATATTTCCACGACCTGAGCTCACACTATTTAACGTTTTATTGAAATTAATTGAATTATATATTGATATGAAGGAGGAATGTAGCAACAAGTATTAGAGAGACATTGAGTACTAATTAATAAAAAGAAATTACTATTCTTTCTACATTATAATTTTCTTTTTTTTTTTTTTTAGATCAAGTGAGTCTGTAATTTCTTTTCAGAAGCAAGCTTTTATTTTGCTTTTGACTTTCTCTAAAACAGTGCTGTATTTGTTAAAGCTCTAATCCTCTCAGGCACTTGTGATCAGACCTCCAAAGAGCTCTTTCATGGCCTTCGCTATGTTTTCTTATAACTTTTCCTTTTAAGCTTTCAAATGTATTTCTAATTCTGGCCTGTGTATGGCCTTTAGCATAAATTTCATCTGCAAAGCACTTCACTCCGATGCGTTCCTCATTTCTATCAACTGTTTTTATGTTCCTATTTATTATCTCTCCTCAGTTCCTTTACCTTTCTGTTCATTAGCTCAAACTACATGCAATGAATTTTTTTGGCTAAAGTCAGAAAAATAGAAAAGATTTTGCCAAATGTGTTTACATTAAAAAATTTGGGGTGGGGGTGGGGGTTATTTCATGAACAGTTTTTATTTTTTTAATCTTGTTTCTTTTTGTATCCCAAAAGAAAAAACAAGTCCATTGTCTAGAAATTGAAATAAAAATCTTGGTAAAACAGCAGCTTTTAACCACCCCTACCCCAACCCAAAACAGTGATTTAGTAGGAACTCATATTATATTGACAGGAACTATATTTGCAGCATAACTTTAGAAGATAACATCTTTCTTTTCAATGAAGGGAGTACTTTATATGGGTCTCCTCTTTATGGTTAGATGACAGAATGTTTTATTGCTATTTATGAAAGCCTGCATTAAAATAAATGCAATATGGGTTCTTCCAGGGTGGTATCTATTTGGAAAACTAATTATCTCCAAATGGCTGCAAATTTTCAAGAATCTGCTAAGCAGACAAATCAGGAATATTAACTAAATGATTTATTGCAGGAAAGGGTACTTTGGAGCTCTTGGGACCTCCCCAACAGCTATTTAAAAGCCCCGTCACTGTCTCCAGCTCCCTTCCTTTTCTCCTCCTCTTCCGAACTCTGCAGATGACCTCAACTCATATTTCAGGGAGAAAATAAGGACTAGCAGGGGAGCACTCCCTCACTCCTCTGCCTCACCTACAGATTTGTTTGCTTTCACTGCTCTCTAAATCCTTTCTAGCTCAGTGGAAGAGCATGCTCTGCTCCAGTGAGGTCAATTCTCCCACAGCTCCTGCATCTTCATGGTTCCCTCTTTATCAGATATCTCTCCTTCACCTGCATTTCCCCCTTGCTCTCCCTTTTGGCTTTTTCCTTTTAGCCTGTATATCTTCAATTTTAACAGCAACAAAAATACATACATGCACCTGTTCCAGCTTCTCTGGCTCTCTTAATTAAAATGGCTATAACTGCATCATCCAATCTCATATATATATCAGGGGAGGCACTGGCCTGAGCGAAGTGTCTTGTTACAATCTGAGTGCAGCTGTGCATCCATTAATGAGTGGCTATTCTAGACTAACATTTCATTCCCCATTCTACAAAATGTTCAACACTTTGGTTGACGTTTTATGGTAAGTATCTCAGAGAGCCAGCATTTATAAGGCAATGAAATAATCGAATTACCTTCTTCCAATGGAGTGGTCAGATAACATGCACTGAGAATTTACTATGGGCTCGCATTGAACTAAACCTTTTATGCATGTTATCTCGTTTTGTCCTGACAATAATACTCGAGATCGATACTGTCATGTCCATTCTACAGACGCAGTCACTGAGACACCAAATGTCAAGTAACTTGCTTCAGGTCACCCAACAAGCAAGCAGACCCAGTTGTTTCCTTACCAAGAATCCAAGAGACCCATCTTTGGGGGCGGGTAAGAGAACATGTAACTGGAATACCAACCTTCCTAAGACAGGAGCACCCCTCGTGTATGCCTGTTCTTCCCCTTATCTTTCCCCTTAACAGAGTGGTTTTCAACTTAGCTGAGATTGAGAATCATGCCTGGGCCCGATCTCAAACCAACTGAATCAGAATTTCTGGAGGTAGAATGTGAGATCTGTGCTTTGTTAAAGCTCAGCAATTTTTCTGATGTGCAGAGGAGGTAACTATTTCCCTCCCCTCCAACATCCTACTTCCTACTTCTTGTCTTTCTTCTTTTGTTGCATTCTCTTCTGAATAGAGAAGAACATTGCACTTTTAATAAAGAAATATTTTGAAAATCAGCTTCCTGTGGTTAGTATTACTAGGGATACATCTTATAATTGGGTTTGATTCTTTCATGAAAAGATAAATACAATTAATGCTTGATTGGGTAAATGTTTATGGTATTGTAAAATGATTTTCAAAGCCACAGGAATAACTCTGGATACTAGATTAAAACGTGGGTCAAATATCTTCAAGCTGTGTCTAATCAAAGGTTCATCTAAGTCTTAGAAGCACTTTAGTGAATCAATGTTACCTTCCAGTTTTTTTCCTAATAATCATTGTTATGTATTATGTATTCCCCTGTATAGGCAGTTTCACAAACAAATAATGAATTTACTTGGTGTATTTAATACATTATTAACCAAGTTTAATTCCCTTTGCTACTTAAAAAAATTATGTATGTTTAAAGTCATCTACTGAATGTGCTATGTTGAAGGTGAGAAAAGGGTTTTGCTGTGATTAGTTTTTCTTCTTTGCCATTTTCAATATAACTCTGATGTTCTGTGAGGCTAAATGTCAAAACTGATTTTGAAAAAATAAAAGAAAATCTATATTACTTTGTAGAGGGAAATAATTCTTTTCAAAAAGCATCTCTCATTTTGCAAATGTTGAGAACAATCAGTGGTTCTTCCCTGAGACTTCTTTTTTCTCCCCTGATGGGGGTCTTTGTTTGCATAAATTACTGTACTGCCCTCTGAACACCAGAATTCATTCTCAGAAAATGTACAGTATTTCTAAGACTTATGACACTAATGGGGCTCTCCTGGCAGTGGGCCTATCCATTTTGCTAATGTACAGGAAGTCGACGCAATTCTAATCTCCTGTCCCACATATCCAAAGATTAAAGAAACCAACATCTTAATTAGCATAGACACGAGAGAGGTGGAAGTCTTCAGTCCCTCGATGAACTAAGTCCTGTATTAGAGTCATATATAAAAGGATTACGCTGGATCCAGGTTTTGAAAAAAGATGGAAACAAAAATTGGCTGTTATGTGCACGTCAATTTCTCAAAGGACATCAGAAAGAAAATCCAATTGGATTTTTAAAGGGCAATTTCTCTTTTATAAGACAAAGTTTGTGACTTGCAAAATAATGATATTTATAGATTTAGCCTCAGGAAGGAATGATTCATGTTTATTTAAAGATATACAATTCTGAGATAATGGGTGTTAAAGGACCATGGACTCAAGTCAAATTAGGTTTCAATTCCATTTTCCCACTAATTAGCTGTGTAATAATGGGCCAATTGCTTAACCTTTCAGGGCCTCTCTTTCTTTCATGGCCTAGATATCTCTAAAGACTTTTCCTGCTCCATAATGATATAATTTCAATAAATTTTCCATAGTAGAAGCTCATAAATGAGCTGTAATTGTAATAAACAAGACTACTCTTCTGTAGTGAAAAGAGGAATCTGAGTCCAAACATTTTCACTTTAGTCCCTGCCTCACCATTTAAAAACTACATGATTGTGGGAAAGTTCTTAATGCCTTACTTTCCCTTTCTCTTTATTAGAGATAGTGGTAGCTCACTGCCTTGATAGGAGTTTGAATGTGATGTCATATATGAAAATTATTTATAAAAATATAATTTTCTACTAATGCTCCAATAAGAATTGGTAACATAGGTTTATTGGGCACTCATGTATAGTAAGAGGGAGAGTGCCCAAGGCTGCAATGTTTTTGAGACACTATTCAGTAATGCTATTAGAAAGTAAAATTCCCATGCCTTAAACCAGTATTTGTACTTTAAGAATGTATACTCCTGGAGTACTCTTAGAATTGCACAGATATGTGTTTGGAGTAGGCACTGCAGTATTGCTGGAAAATGGGTAAGAATCAACAAAGAGGTGATTGGTTTAATACACTATGGCACATCATACAATGGAATATTACATATTCAATATGCATGTATACTATAAAATGTTATATAGCCATTAAAGAAAATTAGGTAAATTTATACATACTGACAAAAAAAGACTTCTGACCATCTTTTCAGGAAAAAGAAAAGCAAGTTGCAAAGCAGTTTCTATAGTATGAATGCATTTGTGTGTGTGTGTGTGTGTGTGTGTATGTGTGTGCATAGGTATATATGGGACCATACCTTAAACTTTCTACCCTGGTTTTCTTTGGGTGGTAGAATTCTAGGAGGCATTGCCTTCCCAAGGCATGTATTTCTCTGATTTTTTATTTCATGCAATGAACATGTATTGTACCTGTTTTAAGAAAATAAAAGATGAAGGAACTGCAGAGTATCACTAATTCAGACTCTACTAATTCTTCAGTTTACATTTGAAATAATTTTAAGTTAATTTTTATTTTTATTGAATGGTAAATGTAGGTAGTTTAAACAAATAATTGGAAAGCTTATTACGAGAGACAGAAATCTCATGCCTCGTTTCCCTGCTCCTCATCACCAGAGACCACCTTATTCAACTTTTTTCACAGTTTCACCTGATACTAGCCAATATATTTCACAATAATATTCATATGTTGATATTTTTTAATTCTTTTACTTTAGATATTATCTACTGACTTCCATCTGTAGAAGGTTAAGAGATGGCGTCTCTCTTCGCTTCTTGCTATCTCCTCCCCCAGCATACATTTCTCAACCTGTTATTTGATTTATATCACAACTTTTGAATAAATTAATGTTCAGCATCTACATAGTATTACTATGCAAATATTGTTCATAGATGAGGTATATACAGTATATGACATGTTCTGTCTTATACAACTTCTTGTATTCCTATAGTTAATAGTTACTTTATATTTAATTTCTATAATTTCCTATGCATTTATCATTTTTCCCCCAATCTTTTCTTCAGTGTTGTAAAATTCCTTTCAATAGGGTTTAACCATTGAAGGAGCCATCTATCAGAGCCATAATTTTAAAAATTAGAGCAGTTGTAGGTTTACAGAGATATCATGCAGGAATTTCAGAGTTCCCAGACATTCCCTCACACACACATAGTTTTTCCTATTAAACATTTTGCTTTAGTGTGGTATGTTTGTTACAACTGATGAAATGATTATTACAATGATACTATCAATTATAGTCCAGAATTTACAATAGCATTCATTGTGTTGTACAGCTTTATGTTTTTTTTTTAATTTTTATTTTGCTAACATGCTATATTAGTTTGAATCTGTTCTGCACCCCAGAAAAGACCATCTTCTTTTAATCCATTTTTGTGGGGGCAGACCTGGTGTGGGTGGGACCTCTGGGTTAGGTTATTTCAATTGAGCTGTGACCCAGCCCATTCAAAGTGGTTCTTAATTCTTCACTGGAGTCCTTTGTAAAGAGGATAAACAACAGTAAAAAGCCTAGAGAATTTAGAGAGAAAATGCCCTGGGAGAATCAAGAAGGACCCACAAGAGCTGAGAGAACCATTTTGGAACCATAATCCAAGAGAAAAGGACCAGCAAACATTGCCATGTGCCTTCCCGTGTGACAGAGGAACCTCAGGTGCCGGCAGCCTTTCCTCTGAGAAGGTTTCTTTCTTTTGATGCCTTAATTTGGACATCTACCTGGCCTTAAAACTGTAAATTTAAAAACTAATAAATCCCCATTGAAAAGTCAACCCATTTCTTGTATAGTGCATTCCAGCAGCTTTAGCAAGTCGAAATATACACAACCTAAAATTTCCCATTTTATCTACTTTCAGATATATACAGATATATATCTACTTTCAATGGTATTAAAAACATATTTTTGTTCCTGGGTTGGCATTCAGAAAAGACCATTGTCTTAGTTTCCAAGCTGCTAAAACAAATACCATACAATGGATTAGATTAACAGAAATTTATTGACTCAAAGTGTCAGAGGTTAGAAGGCTTCTTCCTCCCGGTTTGGTATCTCCTGTCTGGTTGGAAACTTTTGGGGTTTCTTGGCTTTCCAGCACATGGCAATACACATGGCATTGTCTTCTCTGGGATCCGTGGATTTCCAGCTTCTGATTGCTCCCGTAGCTTCTCTCTCTGTGTGCAATTTCTTTTGCTTATAAGGACTTCAGCCAAATTGGCTTAAGGGTCTCATTCAGTCCAGGCACATCTTAACAGTAACATCTTTAAAGGCTCTATTTCCGAATGGGTTCCCCACAGGGTCAGTGAGTATGATCTGCACGTGCCTTTTGTGGGGGACATGATTCAATCCTCAACATTTTGAAATGTCAATCATTTGAAAGCTTTTGAAATGTCAATCATTTCCCTCTCTCTATTTTGACCCTTAGCGCTAGTTGGGCAGAAAGCTCATTTTGTTCTCCTTTTCCTCAGGAAAAGAAAATATATCATAGCAGAGGTTGGGAAGAGAGAAGGGGGTGGGAGATCAGGTGGGAAGGAATCTTTTCCTGGTTTTGAATTTCAAAGTTTACACCCTGAGAGGAATTATGTGGTTAAATCAAAATATTTTGGATAAAACTCATGAGTAAGAGACAAGAATGTCCCCTACTTCATACCTCTTGCCAGACCAGAAGTCAGAGGGATGAAAGAGAGGAGTCTGAGGTACTGGTGCTAAGGATGTAACAGGGACAGTGTTGGCTGATGGCCAATTGTCCATTTCCACAAATTTCAGATCCCAGGATTTAGGACTAAGCTAACAATTTCCTTATCAGTTCCTCTTGAGAATTTTCTTCAACAGCAGCCAGCACATCTACTTTACTTTCTTAGGCTGCTCAAGTAAATATGCAGTAGTTCAACTTAAACAATGGGAATTATTTAGTTAGAGTTTTGAGCTAAGAGAATGTCCAAATCAAGGCATGATCATGACAATGCTTTCTTTCTCGATCTGGCATTCTGGGGCTGGTTGCCAGTGATCCTTGGTCCTTAGCTTATCACATGGCAAGGCATATGGCAGCCTCTTCTGGCCTCTTCCTTCTCTTCTGGGTTCAGTCGGTTTCAGCTTTTCCCTACTGCTTCTATGGTTTTCTCTCTGCTATCTGTCTGAATTTTATTCCACTTATAAAGGACTCCAATAATTGGATTAAGATCCATCTTGATTGAGGTGGGTCACACCTTAACTGAAGTAACATCAAAAAGTCCTGCTTATAATGGATTTACATCTGCAGAAATGGATTAAGTTAAGAACCAGTTTTACTGGAGTACATATAGCTTCAAACCACCACAGCATTGTCCACCAAATACCTTAGAAAAGAGAGACCTGTGTCTATATAAACATGTCCCCTAGCAATGACCCAGGGCATTTGCAAATCCCAGAAGAAGTTGGGACGTGGATCCCTAGTTCTGGGTGGTGGTAAACAAAACAGCTTGGTATTATCCACAACTTGGGTAGTGGTTAAGCACAGTCTATTATAACAGCAAATGCTTGAGCACAAGTTGAATTGCTATGTAAGATTTCCATTAAAATTGTTGAATCAATGAGTTGGTGAGAGAGAGAAAATAATGGAGAGTTCACATAATGGCCCCATAGAAGGACCATGGAGTCTAAATCCAGGCAACTCAGTTAATTACTGTGACTGATTCCTTAGCTATAAAATGAGGATAGCAATAACTTTCTACTCCTACAGAATGGTTGTTTGGAGATGATGAAATTTTAAATGTTATACAAGACTAGGAATCATTTCATTTATAGATCAGATATTTGAACTGTTCATTGTTTTCTTAATTCAACAAATGTAAATAGGGTACAGAGACCAAATCTGAGCAGAAAGTATATTTTACCGAGTCAGCCCATTGTCAGTATTAGACCTTAAATGATATTATAACTTTTGCCTCTCCAAGTGATTACAGCTGAGAAAGGTCACTGGAATGTTACATATTAATTCTAAATAATTCTCTGCTATTTAATTTGCATTTCAAGTCCAGTGCCTACTTGTCAGATATCATCTGTAAATACTTATTAAGCCTCTGTGATACCATAGCAAGCTTGTCACCCACAAAGTAAGTTATAAGACCTTGTCCTGTCACCTGAGAGCATTCAATCTGACCATGACTGGGAGATGATTTTAATAGTAGAAGAGCTCTAAGGATCCCAATTAATAAATATAGAAGGAACTAGGGAATTAGAACATCATCATTAGGAAAACACAATTGTTGCAGACAAGGTCCATTGATGGATAATAAAAATAATGGATGAAGTTTGAGGAGAAACAGTATACTTGCATAATCTGAAAGAGGAAGCTAGGTGAAAAGTTTATGGGAACTCTAAATATTTTGCAACTTTTCTGTGAGTCTGAAATTATTTTGAAAACATTAAAAAATGTAGCTGATACTTGTATGTTAATTTTCCTTATCTAAAACATCTTCATTAGTTTCTTAATTCTACCCTTACACTTTGTCACATGAATTTCATCCCATATTAACCTCTGTGATGGTTTGGAACTGTATGTATCCTGGAAAAATGTTCTCAGTGTTAATCCATTCCTGTGACTGTGAACCTATTGTAATTAGGATATTTTGATGAGGCTACTTCAGGGAGGTGTGATCCATTTCAATCAGGATGGTTCTTGATCCTAATTCTAGGGTCCTTTATAAAAGAGTGAAATTCAGTCACAGAGAGACAAAGCCATGGAAACAAGAAGTTGCAATTAATGAAACCTGGGAGAGAAGGGAGAGACCAACAGATGCTGCCACGTGCTTTGCCATGAGGCAGAGGAGCTATGGATCACCAGCAGCCAATCTTTTGATTGAAAGCATTGCCTTGATGATGCCTTGATTTGGACATTGTACTGGCTTCAAAAATGTGAGTAAATAGATTCTTATTGTTTAACCATTCCATGGTATTTGCTTTAAGCAGCCTAGGAAAGTAAAACAACCTCCAACATAATTCAACTTTTTCCTAAAAATCTTCCACATTATTTCCAAGTCATGTACAATGCCTTCTAGAACCAGCAGAGGACTGCAAACATTCAATCCAGAGGTATGTCTTGAGTATCTACCATATGCACGGTGGTATGCTAACAACTGCAAAAGACTAAAAAGCAACCTTTCATCCAATCCCTCCATTGGAGAGATAACAAGCATGTTGGGAAGATAAGATGTATGTACATGAAAGAATGCAATCACAACATGTGAAATTATGTAATGCCATGAGTGGTAGATTCAATTAAGTACTCCAGAAAGCAAAAGCGAAAGCAAAGGCACATACTCTTAATCTTAATCCAGTTCCTTCCTGTGGGTAAGAAACCATAGAAAATAGGCCCTTTTGAAGACATTATTTTTACTCAAGATGTGGCCAACTGAATTAGTATGTGTCTTAACTCTGTTACGGAGGCCTATAAAAGGGGAAACCAAGGGGAGGAGCCAGAAGTAAGTCAGAAGAGGACATTGTCATGTGATGGGAAAGCCAAGGAACTCAAAGATTGCTTCAAAAGGAAACAAGCCTTACAGTTGGAAGCCCTGAGACAATAAATTCCAATTGTTTAAGCCCAGCCTTTGCATGGTATTTGTCACTGCAATAGGAAACCAAGATATCATGCTTTATTTTTTGGTATTAGTTACAGGAATTTATAGAGACTGAGAAAAGTAAACCATGAGTAAATAAGGGAAAGCTGGACTTAAAAATAATGTAGTTTTTGGATGGAAAGTAGATACATGGGGAGTCTATGAATAGTCTTTGTGGGGAATTGGAGAAGCATAAGAAGCAGTCATGAGACACACCTGAAGAGAAGGAGAATGGGTCTGGATAGATTTGGGCCAGATCACAGAGGGCTGGGGAAATCAGACTGAAGAGCCCCAATTTGGCAGAAGTAAAAAAAAAAAGAAGCTATTTACAGTCTTTGTTAGAGGAACATTATTTTTCAGGCACCAATATAAACATATGTAGTGAATCTCAAACCAGGAACTAGCTCCATTTTTGAAAGTCAAATATGTAAATATGGACATTTGAGAGACACTTTCTGAAATGCAAATCTGATTGTCATCACCTTCTCCATCCTACTTCCACCTTCTTTCCCCCAAACCACCCTAAAGGTTTTCTGATCTCTTAGGATAACGACCAAAATCCTTAACATGGCCTCAGGCCCCACCTAGACCAACCCCTCCCCATTTCTTCAGCGTTCTCTGTACCTTATTCTCCGGAACTCTGCCTTCTTTTATTGCTTTCAGTGCTGTCTTCTGTTACAAGACTTTTGCATCTGCTTTTGCCTCTGACTAAAGTGGTTGACTCATTTTCGTCCTTCAGATGTCAGTTCAATTCTTCATATCACCTCTATCACATTATTCCCTCTCTTTATCGAATCTACTCATAGCACCAAGGATCTCAGCTTGGTAAGACTTTATCCATAGTTGTATATTTACATTATACAAATAATGTAATAAAGTGAATTGATTCATTAGTAAAGTAGCAGAACTTTTAAAGTGCAAGTTTTTCTCCCTTTATAGCCCGCGGACTTATGAGGGCAAATACTATATCCATTTGTGCTTCCTATGGTTACTCTTGCCTCTAGCGTACAGTAGTTGTTGAATAAATAAATAAGTGAAATATTAAAACCTATTCATTTTCCTCATTCCCAAGACATTAACTATCCCAATTACAGAATCTTTTGACTCATAAAAGAGCCCTATCTTAAGTTTGAAATCATAGTTTATATGGCCCAATGTCTTATAACTTTTGGAATGTTAGTCCTAAAATTGTTATTCACTTTTGAATAAAGTTTGCATTTTAAAAGTTTTTCTACTTTACTAATGAATCAAGTACTTTGACTTCCTGCATTTTTAAGAGGAAGGATAGTCACTAGAACATATTGTGATGGATAGAATCTATTAGCATATGTGGTCAAGCCTAGATTTCTGAAAAACATAAATCAGATGATTACATTGAATGATTACATTGAACTGAACTACTAGAGCTTAAATAGAACTTGTTGATCAATAGATCAATATTTATGTGCAAGGCACTTTACTCAGCACTGTGAATTATTCCAAGCTAAATGATAGATGTTTCCTGCCTGGCTTGCAATCAAGTAGAGGACCTAGAAGTAACTCAACTACCTATATTATGTGGTAGACTGTGAGTGCTCTACAAACATAAAAACACAGAAGAGGAAAGATTTACTTTCACTGAAGGAATCTGGCATGGCTACAGGGAAAAGTAACTTTAGAGCCAGTTCTTGGAGTATGGGCATAATTTTGACAAACATTCCAGGCAGAAAGACAATAATAAAAAGACGAAGTATGAGAATGACAAAGGACTGTATTAGATAGGCAAGTGGTTCAGCAAGGCTGTGGTAACACAATTATGTTGTGTTAATGAATAGGATAGGAAAGTTAGTCTAGAACTAATAATATGTGAGGTTGCTTGCACTTATTTGTTGTGAATAATCAGTTCACTAAGGATGGTGAACGGGGAAGTGCTGAAATCAAATAAGTTGGATCTAGGATTACGAGGGGATCAATTGGAGGAGAGCTGTGTAGATGAAAGAATATGGGAGGATCAGAGACAAAGAGAAGCAAACTTTATGAGAGTCAAGAGCCTAGGGAGAGCTAAGGAGGAACTGAATGGGTTAGGAGCAGTGAGACATGGTGAGGGTGGAGGAGAGAAGCACCAAGGGAGTGGAAAGAAGAAGATTCAGTAAACATTTAGTATGGGAATTGAGGAATAGAGAACTGAAAAGTTGTGAGTACATGAATTAAATGATGATGACATAAGAGCAAATGAATGGGAACAGGTTAGTAACAGTAAGCTACTTCTTGTTTTATTTTATTATTTAAAAGCTGTAGGTTAACAGAATGATCATAAAATACAGAGTTCCCATATACCCTCCTCTATTATTAACACTTTGCATTAGTGTAGTACATTTGCTACAATTGAGAAAACATATGTACTATTAACTTATATTAGGGTTTCTTGTTTGTGTTGTATCAGTCTATGTTGGTTTTAAAACTTTAATTCTAGTAACATATATACAACCTAAAATTTCCCCTTTTAACCACATTCAGATATATATTCTTCACTCCTGCTAATTACATTCACAATTCACCATCCATTACCAAAACTTTCCCATCATGCCAAAGAGAAACTCTGTTCAATTTATGTTCAATTTAATATTAACTCTCCATTCCCAACCCACCATCTCAGCCTGTGGTAACCCAATGTTCTAGATTCTGACTATATGAATTTGCTCATTCTGTTGATCTCATAACAGTGAAATCATACCATATCTGTCCTTTTGTGTCTGACTTCTTTCATTCGGTATGATTTCTTCAAGGTTTACCATGGTGTCACATGTATCAAGACTTCATTTCTTTTTATGGCTGGATAATATTCCATTGTATGTAAATGCTACATTTTATTTACTCATTTATCAGTTAATGGACAATTGTGTTGAGTCCATTGCTTGGCAATGGCGAATAATGCTGCTATGAACATTGGTGTGCAAGTCCCTGCTTTCAGTTCTTTTGGGTATATGCCTAGAAGTGGGATTGCCAGGCCATATGGTAATTCTATACTAAATTTTTTCAAGAAATGCCAAACTATTTTCTACAGTGGCTGAACCACTTTACATTCCCACCAGCAATGAATGAGTGCCTCTGGTTCTCTATGACTTCTTGTTCTAGTTTGCTAGCTGTCAGAATGCAAAATATCAAAAACAGAATGGCTCTTAAAAAGGGGAATTTAATAAGTTGCTAGTTTACAGTTCTAAGGGCAAGAAAATGTCCCAATTAAAACAAGTCTATAGAAATGTCCAATCAAAGGCATCCAGGGAAAGATACCTTGGTTCAACAAGGCCAATGAAGTTCAGGGTTTCTCTCTCAAGTGAGAAGGCATATGGCGAACAGAGTCACAGTTTCTCCCTCACCTGGAAAGGCACATGGTGAACACAGTCAGGGGTCCTCTCTCATCTGGAAGGCACATGGCAACCTTGGCATCATCTGCTAGCTTCTTCTCCTGGCTTCCTGTTTCATTAAGCTCTGTGGGAGACATTTTCCTTCTTCATCTCCAAAGGTTGCTAGCTGGTGGACTCTGCTTCTTGTGGCTATGTTGTTATGCTCTGCTCTCTCTGAATCGCCTTCATTCTTCAAAATGTTTCCTTTTTCATAGGACTCCAGAAACTTATCAAGACTCACCCAAATGGGTTGAGACATGTCGTCACCTAATCCAGTTTTACAATCACTCTTGATTAAATCACATCTCCAGGGAAATGATCTGATTACAGTTTCAAACATACAGTATTGAATAGGGATTATTCTGCCTTTATGAAATGGGATTTAAATTAAAACATGGCTTTTCTAGGGGATATACATCCTTTCAAACCAGCATACTTCTCAAACGCTTGTAATTTTTCATTTTTTTAAATAGTAGCCATTCTAATGGGTATGAATGGTGTCTCATTATGATTTTGGTTTGCGTTTTCCTAATGGTTAATGATGTTAACCATCTTTT
Organism: Myrmecophaga tridactyla; assembly: GCA_004026745.1. Classification (NCBI taxonomy): domain Eukaryota; kingdom Metazoa; phylum Chordata; class Mammalia; order Pilosa; family Myrmecophagidae; genus Myrmecophaga; species Myrmecophaga tridactyla. Next base: position 41,654 of record PVIY010011412.1, on the reverse strand, counting down.
CATGTGCTTTTGACCCATTTGTATATCTTCTTTGGAGATATACCTATCCAAATTTTTTGCCCATTTTGAAAAGTTGAAAAGTTGAGTGATTTGTCTTTTTGTTGTTGAGTTATAGGACTTTTTAATGTATTCTGGGTATTAAATCCTTATGGAATATGTGTTTTCCAGATATTTTCTCCTATTTGGTAGGTTTCTTTTTTTTTTTTACTTAATGCTTGAGTCTTTTGCCTCAGACAGCTTCAATTTAATTGTTTCTGACACTGCTTTAGCTATCTGCAAGCAGTTTCTCTACCTTCAGGATAAATTCTGGGAAGTCAAACAAGAGACAAGTTTACTGGCTCAGTCTTTAGGTTTCCAGGGGATATATTGGCATTGACATACAGACACCTCAGCACGTGCCTGGTGGTGACTCTGTTCCCTCTGTAACAGGGTCAGGGATCCACAATGGGAGTGCTTGCGCCAGCTCCACACCATGCAGGGCAATGGGTGGAGGAGGGCACCATGAGGTCTGCTGTTTTTCAGGCTTTTTTTCTTGATTCAGCACTTTCCCAGTTACTTTAGCCCTTTAACTATTCCCTGGAGTTTTGAAGAAGATGGCTTTGCCAGTTTTTGCTAGTTGCTCAAAGATTCTGTGGGAACAGCAACTTGGAGCATCTTATGCCATATCTTGGTCAACTGGGAGTCTTTTCTTGATGTTGTAAACATCTTGGAATAATATTGTCAATAGTATCCAAATCTTTTGATGATGAAGAATTGCATTATTTTCATTTTACATGAGGTAATGTATGTCTGTAATATTTGCTCATACTCGGCAGGTGTTGAGCCTTTTCTGATTTGAAATACTGAAGGATTTATTGGTAACTATTCTTTGGAATGCTCCCTTTTCACCTCCTCATTTTTCTAGTTGTATGATTTTGTTTATAGGAAAGCACAGTTAATGCTTTACTCATGGGTAAAAGGATGCCCTCTTCTTCCTGTTGACTATGAATCTTTTATTTCCATTACTATTTAAGCAATTAAACAGAAGTGATTAACTATCTGCCCAATATCATATGATTATGGCACTACCTCCCTCTTCAAGAAGTCCATGAAGGATTAGATAAAATTTCAAGTCTAGTTAAATGTAACATAATATGGAGAGTGACATAATAATAACAATAAAAGCTACCTCTTAAATCTCCTCTCCATTCATTCATTTCTTCCTTTAATAAATATTTTGAGAGTCTCTGCCAGGTCTTTGGACAGGATGAAGATTTAGAATTTTAAACAAACCTGTCCCAGAATGTGCTGTTATGGGGCTTATTATAATAAAGGAAGCTTGCACTAAACAGAAAAAAAAAACAAAATAAATAACTGTGATTAATATGCAAATAAAACTGAGGACCTGTTATGAAGCACTGATATTAATAGCAATAATAATAACAATAAAGCAATATTTTGTTAGAGCGTGCTATGTTCTAAGAGGAGGTCTGATTCCAGAGCTGATCACTAGATATCACATTATAGAAAAAAAAACCTCTGTGGTGATGAGGTGCGTGCTTGTACTGCATGATAAGAAAAGACTTGCCTAAGAAGATAATGTTTTGGCTGAGGCAAATAGATAAAAAGACAAAGACTACACAGATTCAGGGGAAGGGTATTCCAGGCAGACAAAATAGTATTTGCCAAGTTTCTTTGACAGGAAAGAAGTGGGCATTTTCTAGGAATTAAAAATAAGTTAGTTATGTGTTTATTACTAAGTGAAAAAATCAGGATTTGAATTCAAATCATTGGTACCACAAAGTCAAGACTTAACCACACATTGTGCTGCCCCCTACATTGTAATAGATTTGTAACATGGTAGGGGATTGTCCTATCAAACTTCAGAGAGCCTTAAACTATATCCTTTCTTGTCCTCTTCCTGCCTCTGTGATTCCCACTTCCTCTTTTGTTAGGGTTTGAGTGGGAATATAGTCAAAGATTTTCATAAGAAATGTAGAAATATGAATGTTAAGGCTATCATGATTTTTAGCTCATCTTTATTCTCTTTTCCATGAATATAACCCACCATCTCTGCTACATTGGCCTAGGATAGTGGTTTTTAAACTTCTGTGTACATAATTAATTGCCTGGGTGGTAGGGCTTGATCAAAATGCAAATGTGTTGGTCACACACCCAGAGATTCTGATCTGGTATACCTAAGTTGGGCCATTTTAAATAAGTATTACAGATAATTCTGAGGCATTTGGTACAAAGAATACACTTTGCAATATGCTGGTTTGTGGTGTATACCTTTTAGATATTTCCCAAGCATGGTTTAATGACTTGGACATATCTATTCTATTGAAACTATCAGTGCTAGAAAACATCAATTTCAAGAAACCCCAGAATTTAATAGCCTATATATTTTTGGTAGATTTAACTCACCAGTGCAATAAAATACAATGCACAGATAGTCAATTTGGTCTCTTTCTTCAGGCAAGAGACCATAGAATTTATATAAACAATATCCTAACTGGTCAGTCCCAATATGGACTAAATGTATCATGCCGATTAATGGTAGATAGATTTTTCCAGCTGGATGGAAATAGAATATTGCCTCCCCAATATTAATACAAGATTACATATGAGAAACAAATAATTATTGCCTAATAACTTTTTGGAGGTGGTTTTTTAATATAAGAAATTCTTACAGAGAAGTAAATAATAAATGGAAGTGAATCAAATTTCTTTACTACAGGTCCTACACAAAATAATTACTAGTTTATGTAAGTGGTTATTTAAAAGGCAAAAATAATAGCCAATAAGACAAGATACAATTATAAAGCATTCTAAAAAAATCTGCAGCTTAATTATATTTTGGAATCATATTTTGAAGAACATGCTTCAATACAGCAATCATCCAGTTGGCTTCTTATAACTCTACCCTTTGTAAGGCTGACTCATACCATCAGTGATTTCCCTGTCCAGATAATATCCCTTTCTTGGTTTATACCATGCATAATCAGAAGTTAGGACATAGAATCCTTCTAAAATATGTTGACTTTTCTCTTTAGCTTTTACATTTGTCTTAATTAGTCTATATCCTCTGTTTCCTGAATGAACCAGGTAAAGAATTGGGACACATGGGTCTGTTCAGGACAGACTGAATTTGGGTCAGCTCTAGTTAGCCTCTTGAGAAGAGCAGTTTTGCCCCTAAATCCTAATAGTCCCAGATACAGAAAATATGTTATCACTGGAACACAACTTGGCATCTACTCTATACAGGCAAGATTTTATTTATTGTTTCCAAATAATTTCAAAAGTATTCATATGTTTCAAGAAATAAACATTTCTTGAGCACCTACTAAGTACCAGGTAGCTCTCTATGCCCTGGAGGTATGAAGGTCAACAAGAAAATATTCCTGCTCCTGGAACTTACATTTTAGGGAGTGAGACATACAATATACCAAAAAGCAAGTATGGTGGTTTGAAGCTGTATGTATCCCGGAAAAATATACTCTTAAATGTAATCCATTCCTATGGATGTAAACCCATTGTGAGTAGGACATTTTGATGAGGCTACTTCAATTAAGGTGTGACTCACCTCATTCAGGCTGTGTCTTAATCCTCTTCCTACTGGAGCGCCTCATAATCAGGATGAATACAGGGTAAAGAGAGAAAGACAAGCAAGCAAGAAGCTGAAATCAATGAACCAGAACTGAAAGTAGAGACCAGCAGCCTCTACCATGTGCTTGGCCATGTGACAGGGGAGCCAAGAATCGCTGGCACCAGTCTTCAGAAGAAAGCATCACCTTGATGACACCTTGATTTGGACTGTTCCCCAGCTTCAAATCATAAGATGATAAATTTTCATTGCTCAAACCGAACAATTTAATGGTATTTGCTTTAAGCAACCTAGGAAACTAAAATAGATTTTGGTATCAAGAGAGTGGGGTGCTACAATTGCAAATACTAAAAATGTGGAAGCAGCTCTGGAATTGAATAATGGGAAGATTTTGGAAGAATTATGAGGTGCTTGAAAGAAAAGGCCTAAATTGTTTTGGAGAGACAATTGGAAGAAATATAGATGTTAACGATATTTCTGATTAGGACTTAGAAGAAAATGACGAATGTGTTATTGGAAGCTGGAGGAAAGCTGATCCTTGTTTTAAAGGGGCAGATACATTTGCAAAATTTCTGATGAGCTCTGATGTAGGATGGAAGGCAGAATTTAAAAGGAATGAGCTCGGATATTTAGTTGAGATTTCCAAACTGAGCAGGAAAGTAAAGACTAGTTTCTCCTTGCAGATTATAATAAAATGCAAAAAGAAAGGGATAGGCTGAAACTAAACTCCTAGGTATGAAGAAACTAGAAAACAACAGTTTAGAAAATTATGAGTTCCTAGAAAGCAGGTCCCCAGAAAATAGTGCTCCATGTAAGGGTTTAAGTGAACGTAAACCCAGTCAGCCATTTCAGTGCAAATCAGGATTGGAAGTGCAGTCACCCAGGAAGGAGCTGTAGAAAGGTCTTTAGTCTGATGCTGTGAACGCCTGTATCCCACTTGCAAAACTGTCAAGTTTTTCGCAAGGTCTGTATGAACAGAATCACTGCCAGCATGGACCTTAAGGAACAGATTAGGGGGGAAAAATCACTTCAAGGGCAGAACCATGAAGCTGAGGTCTAGACTAAGACATCTTCTTGGGTGAAGGGAGCAGGCTCACTCACGTGTGTGGAGAAGTTGAGTCCTTCCTGGTGCTTAAAGAGGGAATACCTTCTGCCCCTTGTTCAGAAACAGAGCTGCTTCCCAGTCTTCACAGAGGGTAGAACATATTCCCAAGGGATTGGAGAGTTGGGCCACCACCTCAGTGCTTGATGAGGGTGAAAAGTGTGCCCTAACATTTTGGGAGAGCATGGTCACCATCTCAATGCTTGAAGAGGGTAGAATATTCACTCCAGTGTTTGGAGAGAGCTTCTGTGCAAGCACTTGAAAATTTATGGTCTCCCACTCCATCAGGCCGGGAAGACAAAACATTGTTCCATATATGACTCTCAGACCTTGAAATCAAATGCATTTTGCCTTGCAGGTTTTGCAATTGTTTGGGGCCCAAGACCCCTGCTTTCTTTCCAATTTCTTCCTATAAGAATGGGAATGTTTATCCTGTATCTGTCCCTCAATTGTATATTGGAAGCTGATAACTTGTTCTGTAGGTTTCACAGATCCACAGACAGAGGGGAATTGTGCCCCTGGACAGGTCATATCTATAACCAATTTTGATGAATCTTTATACTAAGCATTGTTTCTGAAATGATTTAAGGCTTTTTGGATATTATGATGGAATGAATGCATTTTTCATATGGAAAGAACATAGTTTGGGGTGGAATATGGTGGAATATGGTGATTTGAAATTGTATGTATCATGTTCTTAAAGTTTATCCATTCCTGTGAGACCGACTGTAAGTGGGACCTTTTGATGAGGCTACTTCAAATTTTGATGAGTTACAGTGTGACCATCTCATTCACCATAGGTCTTAATTCTGTTACTGGAGTCCTTTATAACAGAATGAAATTCAGATAGAGAGAGAGAGAAAGCCAAGGAAGCAAGAAGCTGAAATCAATGAAACTGGGAAGAGAAGAGATATTTTGGGTAATTTTTTAATGCAATACTTGATAACCTGCACAAGATAATCAGCAGTCACAGCATGTGCCACTGTCAGCGGGTAGAATTTGGGAAGGAAGGCATCGCTTGGATGATGCCTTGATTTAGACAGTTTCTAAGTCTCAAAACTGTAAATTCCCATTGTTCAATCCTAACCACTTTGTGGTGTTTGTGTTAAGCAGTCTAAGGAAAGAGAAACACAAAACATAATATGATCAGTAGATAAGTGCAATGCAGAAAATTTAGAAGTGTAAGGGAATAGAGCATGTCAAAAAATGAACACCCCTTCAAAGGTGATTGCATTTATACTGACTCTAGATTGAAGTAAGGAATGAGCTATTCAAATATTTGGGGGCAAAGAATTATAGGCATAGGAAACAGCAAATTAAAAGTCCATGGATAGAAACATACTTTGTATATTTGAGGAACAGAAAGAGGATTACAAAGCGGAGGTTGATAGAAGATAGCATGAAGAAATTAACAGAGAGAAGGTTGTACAGGGCCTCCAAAGGTCCGGAGAAGTAAGGATTCTGAGGAATATGAGGAATGTGGTAGATTAAAAATAGCCAAAATTAGATGGAAACTAGTTTCCCTCCCCTTGAATCTGGACTGGCCTTAGTGATTGTTTAGCCAATAAAATATGATGAAAGTGACATCCTGGGACAAGAACAAGTCATAGGAAGCCTTATAGCTTTAACCCTTGCTTTCGGGGAAACTAGTTGCCATGTAGGATGAGCAACTACTCTGAGACTACCATACGGTGAAGAAGCCTGAGCTAATCATGCAGAGCCATGTTGGAGGAGAGTCGCATTGAATGCCCAGCCAGCCTCAGCTCTCCCATTCATTCCAGTCCTGTTACATAGAAATATGAGGGAGAAAATATCTTGGACATTCCAGTCTCAGGAGATGCCACATGGAGAAGAACCGAAGCCCCAGAGATATAATCCTAGGAGAGATGGTCCATCATTTCCAGCCATTCAAATCATGCCAGCTGGGACTCATTAGTGAGCAGAAATGAGCAATCTTAATTCTGCCTTGAACAATTTCTTGACCCACAAATTCATGAGCATAATAAAATAGTTATTTTACACTTCTATTTTTTGGGTGATTTTTTTAATGCAATAATTGATAACCTGCATAAGAAATGATGTGAAAATAGGAGTAGAATATAAATCTGACATATATTCTAAAAAGGATCATTTTCTTCTCAGTGAGCCCTAGACTTGCAGAGGATGAGAAAGAAAACAGAATGATTAACTAAATTGAATGTCACATAAGAGAAAATAGTGGCTTGGACTAAAATAGTGGTTTGCAAAGAAGTGAAATGTACTTGGATTTGAGATTGTGGTAGTTAAATTCAGGTGTCAACTTGGCTAGGTGAAGGTGCCTAGTTCTATTGCTGTGGACATGAGCCAATGGTACATGAACTTCACCTGTTGCTCATTGTATCTGCAGTCGGCTAAGAGGCATGTCTGCTGTAATGAATGATGTTTGATTTAATTGACTGGTGCTTAAAGGAGAGAGCTCAACATAGCACAGCCCAAGGACCTCAGCATACCTCATCTCAGCACTCACAGCTCAGCCCAGGCCTTTGGAGATGCAGAAAGATATCACCCTGGGGAAAGCTGTTGGAACCCAGAGGCCTGGAGAGAAGGCCAGCAGAGATTGCCCTGTGTCTTCCCATGTAAGAAAGAACCTCAGTTGAAAGTTAGCTGCCTTTCCTCTGAAGAACTAATGAAATAAGTCCCCTTTTATTAAAAGCCAACCCATCTCTGAGGTGTTGCATTCTGGCAGCTAGCAAAGTAGAATGGAAATATGGTTTGAAGTTGAAAGAATCTGCCCCAAATTAAAGACAATATCTTTATTTTAGTTTAAATTGTCAAAATATTTTAAATATATATTAATATATTCTATACTACACTTACTCAGAAGTGCCTGGTACATATAAACAACCTAAGGTCTGTTAAATAGACTAAAGTGTATTGAATCATTTTTTTTCTTTTTTTTTATATGGGAGAGCATGCACGCAGTCCCCACTACCACAAATTATGCAGTCGAGTTTCCCGCATGTGGGGAAATCGCAGGGGTCAGCACGCCCGCAGTGCAATGGACAAGCCTCACCCTGGGAAAACCTCGTGATCATGGTGTCTCCCCTGCCAGGTAAGTATATTGGATCATTCTTTGATTCAGAGTCTGTATGAATGCCTGATTAACCATAATAAGCATCAAATTAATGTTATATTTTTATTGTAGAAATTTGTATTGACCCAGGCATACTCCAGAAGCCTTTGGTGTGCCTTTGTTTCTCCACAGAACACATTCATTAATTTATTAGTTTTTTTCAAAAATACTTATGAAGATATCCTGTGTGTACATTGCTAGATGCTCATGATACAATTGTGAGCAAAAGCAGGCATCGCTTCTTTTGCTGGGAGATAGACATTTGAAAAATAACCACACAAATCACTGTGGCAAATGCTGTAAAGGGGATCCATGCACAGCCAGGATGATAATAGAAGGATTTGACTTAGCGAGGTTAAAAAAGGATTTCCTCAAGAAAGTGAAGAATAGATTGAAATCTGAAGTCAGAGTTAATTTTTGCAAAGGAAAGTGAAAGTACTCTAGACAGGCAGAAAATCAAGTGCAAACACTCTGCAGTGTCTAGAGCAAGATATACTAGTGAAACTCAATGAAGACCTCTCCCACCTTCTGAAATTTGTTCTCCACCCTGAAACTAGAATGATATTTTTTGAAATATAAATTTTATATCTCCTTCCTGCTTCTCAAAGTCTTAGGATGACTTATTTTCTTGAAAACACATACATGAGGGGGTAAATTATTAGATAAGCATATTTTGAGAGCATACTATATATATTTTTAATCTTTCCAGCAACATTGTGAAGCTTGTGTCTATTTAAAGATGAGAAACTTGAAGCATTTAAAGATAAGATGACCAATGCCAGTATTTGGGCTACAGCTTCTTACATGCTTTTGTTTTCACCTTCCTTCCCTCCCATTCCATCCCCTTCCCTCTCCTCTCCTGCTTCTTTTCTCCTTGGTCTTTAAGTTCTTAGTATTAACTCAGAGCTAGTTCCCATACAATCTAAACTTCAATTTTCTTCCCCATTGGTGAATTAGTTAATGATCACTTGCATCTGGCAACTTCCCACCTTTAGCATTCTCAGCAGTTTCTGAGATTCTTGTCCATCCTGGTACTTTTTTTGTGATGCTTATACTACCTGGAATATTTCCTGTTTGAAGCCACGAACCTAAGTGTTTTACCTTTTCCAAAAGTCTCCTATCTGCTGTTCAGAAATTTACTGATATCTCATATCTGGCCCCAGAGCCCTGTTGAAGTCCATGGTGAATGACATATTCTTTTCAAATTGTTGACAATATAGCCTTTTGTTCCCTTTACACCTTGTGACACATGTTGAAGTTCTGTTCGGTCTAATAATTCCTCACTTTTATTGGCTTTAATCAATCCTTTTCTCTAGCCAAAACCATTTACTCACCGGTTGGAAGTATCACTGGCAGGACCACAGTCCCATCATAAATATCATAAAATTCTACTCCAATGCATGATTCAGTTAAGGATTTCTCCCATTTCTAGATTTGATTATTAGTTCATGGGAAATTCAAGGGCAGAGGAACATGTTAAATGACATAGAGATCTAATTGACAAAATACAGATAATGAGGAATACTACTGAACAAACAACCCTAGCTCTTTCAATAAATTGCAAAAGGAAATGGAGGCAGAGGGAAGCAATAGTCACTCATTTTAGCCAGAAAAATGTTTGGCAATTTTTTTGTGGGTTGGACGATGCTTATGTTTTATCTGTGCTCAGACATGAGTACAGAGTGACCTCGTTTGTGTCTTGTTTCATCACAGCCATTGGGTGGCCTTGCCTGGTATAAATGTTCTATGAAATTGCTCATGTTTAACAGGAGAGAACCAAGGCATTGCTATTGTGCTCTTTGGCAACATCCACGCCTAACTGATAGTACCAGGTATGCAAATACCCCTTCCTTTTCTCCTTTAAATTACTGTAGCACTCACTATAATTACCTCTTACCATGATGGTTAATTACACACAGTGGGTCTTAGTTATTGGCCAGCATGTGTGCCAAGTGTCTTCAAAGAGGAGAGTCCCTATTTGGTAGGCAACCAAGGCTTACACCTTTTTGTCCTTCCCTCGGTATTTAAAATCCTCTAGACCCAAATCATGTAGTAGGTATTTAATGTTAAGTGTTTTATTTTTATCTATTTATTTTTGGGGTGCATAGTCTGGGAAGCGAACCCAGGTCTCCAGCATGTAAGGGGGGCATTCTACCACTGAACCACCCGTGTACCCTAATGTGACGTTTTTAAATGAATGTATGAGCAAATGAATGTGTAATTTGAACCCAAATGAAGCTCATTTTAAAGAGCTTTTCAATTGTAAAGAAATAAAGAAAAAGAAATCAACTCTTGTTTAAATAAAAGAAAATGTTTTCCTTTCATATGACAAATCAAAGGAAATTGAGCTGAAAGTAAAGTTGATAGAGTTGATGTAAATATTTGAACGAAGAAAAAGATTGCTAATGTATTTGAAATATCCATAATTTAAATCTTTCAGCTAGATATGAAAGATTATTCAATAGAAAATGGAATTTCTTTTTATTCAAAACTTTAAAGAATATTTTACTTGCAGAAAGAAAGAATATTTATTAATCATTTGCACGTTATCTTACAATGCATGAATAAATTTTTTCCCTTTCTAATTGATAAGGTAGGCACTATTTCAATAAGTTTCTGTGGATTTCAATTTTAATTAGTGCATAGGTGCATAAATATTGATGTTCCAGGTTTCACATATTCTTATTTTCTTTCTTCTGAACTAGATATATCATGAACAATTTGCTAATCACACAAAAAAATCATAAGTATAACACTCAAAGTCAAGCAGAAAAGACATTCACATTTTTAGAGAACAGTAGGCTAAAAAATCTCTCTGAAACAAGCTCTAAATATGAAGGTTAACATGAGGGGGTCCTTTTATGGGTGAATTTTAAGAAAAAATATCTAAATGATATATTTTTTACTGGAGTTGTTGCCCTGAAACAAAAAGTGTCACACTGTAAGTTTCCTTCCATACTAATATCCCATAATTGATTTTTAAAATAAACTTATCAGCCGTGGGATCAACAATGCCATTCTGACCAGAAGAGGGGAAAGAAGTGTAACAAATAAGGAATCAGTAACTGAGAGAGTTCAAATGAGTCTAGAAGCTACTCTGGAGGTCACTCTTACTCAAGCTTCAGTTAGACATTGCTATCTATCATACCTTGTGTGCTGGTTTGAAAGGAAGTATGCCCCCTAAGAAAAGCCATGTTTTGATATAAACCCCATTTCATAAAGGTAAAATAATCCCTATTCAATACTGTATGTTTGAAACTGTAATCAGATCATCTCCCTGGATGATGTGATTTAGTCAAGGGTGGTTGTTAAACTGGATTAAGGGATAACATGTCTCCCCCCATTTGGGTGGGTCTTGATTAGGTTGTGAAGTCCTATAAAAGAGGAAATATTTTGGAGAAGAGAGCAACGCTATGAAGCAGAGAGTCCACCAGCCAACGACCTTTGGAGATGAAGAAGGAAGATGCCTCCCGGGGAGCTTCATGAAACCGGAAGCCAGGAGAGAAAGCTAGAAGATGACGCTATATTTGCCATGTGCCCTTCCAGCTGAGAGAGAAGCCCTGACTGTACTCGCCATGTGCCTTCTCACTTGAGAGAGAGAGACCCTGAACTTCATCGGCCTTCTTGAACCAAGGTATCTTTCCCTGGATGCCTTAGATTGTACATTTCTATGAACTTGTTTTAATTGGGGCATTTTCTCGGCCTTAGAATTGTAAACTAGCAACTCATTAAATTATCCCTTTTAAAAGCCATTCCGTTTTGGTGTATTGGATTCTGGCAACTAGTAAACTAGAACACCTTGCCAAATCCCAAACAAAACCATTCTAGCCAATCCTAAGAATACCTAGAGCAATATATAAGATTCTACAAAGGTTCTGTGCACTAGGGTAAACTTCCAGAAACCTATAACCTCCAGATGAGTCCCTGGACCAGATAAGTCCTCAAATCTAGAGAGGCCAGCCTTTCCAGAACATCAACTAGTTCCATCTCCCTACCCCTTATTCTTGACAGCCCTTCCAACATGAAAAAGGTAGAATTGGCATAGCCCAAATACCCCTAATGAGTGGGAGAAAGATCAAAGGTGATGGTGGAGTTATACAGGGAAGGTAGGGTTTAACAAATGAATATGATTGCTGAATCATTATATTAATATTTCTTTTAGTCTCTAGTATCTTAGAGCAGCTAGAAGTAAAACCCTAAAAACTGTGGAATTATAACCCATACTAAACTCTGAAATCTGGTCTGCAACTAATTGCTGTGCTTTGAAATTCATTGCTTTTTTGCATATATATTAGTTTTGACAGAAAAGAAAAAAGTTGATTGTGGCGATAAAAAATATTTATTCCTTCTAGACTCCTATATTCTGGATCAGCTAGAAGGAAAAATTTGAGAGGATCGTATGGTAGCCCATGACAAACCCTGGGATCTGTCCTGTATCTACTTGTTGAAGGATGCTTTGAAAACTATTGCTTTTTTCTTTCTTTGTTTTGTATATATGTTATATTATACAATAAAGAAGTTAAAAAAATTAAACTTTTCAATGAGAGATGGGTAGCAGAAATAATCCTTCTGTTGTATAGTTGAGGACACAGTACTTTGGGATTTGAATGATTTGCCTGAGGTCATTAGCAAGTCTGTGATGCAGCTTGTGAGTAAAGTATCCAGCCTTTTGTCCTTTGTGTATCAAGGCCATCCCTTTTCTGCAAGATCTTGGCATGCACCACCATTCCTTGGGTGAGAGCTTTCTCACTTACAAGGCACCCACTGAAGCATTAATGGCAACCATCCAATGGTGCCTTCACAATGGTCCTCAATTCATGGGAGCGTCTTTCTACCAAACTAATAAATACATCCCTACTTTGGTATCATGTGAAAGTATTCCCCCATGCACAATGCATTAGCACATAGAACTATCATCCTTGTTTCTTATCTCTTTACCCCCTAATATTAAGAAGAGTCAGAGGGCTAGATTGAAGGTTGTAGCGTGGGTGCCACAACTTTCATCCTCAACTTCCACCTACTTGAATTCAGTCTCTGACATTAGCATTGTACTCTCCAAGATTTGGAACCAGAAAACAATTCTGTCCCATCCCATGCATTTTGAACTTTGCATTCATTCTATGCTTCCAGTGGGTTTGACTCTTGTATTGGCCATTTTATAGCTGAGTGAGCTCCTGAGATCAGTTTCATCTTCTATTAAAATATAGACAAACTATATTTTAACCAAACTCACAAGATTTTTTAATATAATGTGTTCTCTCTATATACCTGACATTGTCACTGGCACCTATTTGCTGTTAATAAATGCGAACTACCTTACAATCCACTTATGATGCTCTAAATCTGCTTAATGTGATTCTTAATCTGTTTCTATCTCCATATTCTCTCTTCCCTATCAAACCAAGAAATGTAATTTTCTATAATTGTTAGGATCACGGTAATGGAAGGCAACAGGGAGAGCACTAGAACATTATTTCAACCCATTGTAAAAGCTTCCGACCTAATCTTGAGTGATGCTGGCAGTCTCTGAATGGAGCCCCAATCAATTTCCACCAGTTGGAGGTACAGCAGCAGGTTGCTGTTGGGAGGTGGAGGGTTGACTTGTAAGAAAAGTGAAATAATGGGGAATCCAAAAATGAATTATGTAAAACTATTGAGGCAAAATGGAATCACTTGCTCCAGGGAAATTACTTGTACTTTTTAGCTTCGGTTGCTAGAAATGTAATATATGGAAATGACAGGTGAATATTTTATGTGCTACTTTCATAAGTAAAACCTGTAATGAAGATTGGTCACTATTTTTCAGTTTGTCAGAATGAATATTCTATGAAATGGTGCTTCATTTAGTGTACATGGCATTTGCCTTTATGGGGCTAAAGCTTTAAGTGATGTTTTAGTCACCTAACTTATTAACAGTTGTCATAACCAAGAGAGCAACAAAAAGTCATTGCCTAAACAAGAGGTGCATGAGAGAATGCTCAGTGCCATATAAAATAATACCCACACTGGTGTATGTGAACACACACACCGACCTTCATATTATAAGTATTGGAAAAGCTAAAAAGTTATATTCTAACCTCACATAGTACTTCAGTCAATTTTTCTTTCTAAATTAGAATATGGATAGTGATGATGGTGGTGAGGTTGAGGGTGAGGATGATGATGGTAGAATCCTTTGCTCGCATTCCTGGGTATCTACAGCACTTTATACCTCCTTCTCTTAGAGCACACAGCAATTTATGTGTCTACCTCTTTCACTGAATTGTGAACACTTTGATGGCAGAGTCCATGTGACAATCTCAGCTTGGTGCCTGGCACCTGCCTGACACATGGTAGATACTCCATAGACATTTAATGGGTTGAAATTTTTTTAATGATAGAATGAAAGAACTCCATCATGTTATTATTTTAGTGTTTGATGGGCTTGAGGTACTACACTATACCTTATATTTAGCTAGAGTAGTGTAGATACAGGCTGTATCCTCATGTTTTTAATAGTGGATTGATTCAGAGGGTTTGAGTGTTTGCTATTAAGACTCTGAGCTTCCTTTTCCTGACTAGTCTGGGTGTTTGAGGGCTGTTTCCCCCTGGGTGTGCTCTTGAAGTTGAGCTTGAGAAATGATTGCAACCTAGTGACAAACCGGCTATGTTACGAGATTGCATCTAAAACACGTCAGCTTGTGTATCGTCTCATGTGAATTCGGTTTCTAGGCAAGCTTTTATAGACCAAATGTCCACTGTGCTAAAGAATTTAATCACCCAATTTGATATTCCGGGTGGAGGGGACATCAATAAATCATGCACCTGCTCTATATTTTAATTGAACATGCAAAGAAAAAGTAAAGTTGAAAGCTGTCCTGCATCCTAAAACATGTGTAAAAGCATGCCCGTTCAATGTGAAAAAATAACGTGATGTACTGTGGAGAACCTTCAAATCATCATAGTCAGTTTTGCAATTTGCTTTAAAGAAATCACAAGTCAATTAAATGACAGATTGCTAGGATTTGAAAAAGACATATGTTTTGGTTTTTAACTGCTTTTTGACATCTCAGTCATCGAAAATGATTTCAAAATATCATCAACTATAAAAACAGGGAATTGATTTTACTCAATTCCAGGTGTGAGGTTATGGGCACTGCTAAGATATTCATGAACTGTGGCCGTTCTGCGGCAAATATGCGGAGCTGGCAGCACGACAGCTCAGCTCAAGGTCTCTGTGTTAATCGACAGAAATCTATTTGAAGTACTGCAAGAATCTTCTGGAAATATTTTTCATTTTAAAATTTTAATAACGTATGTTATATGTACTCGGGGAAAATAATGCATAAAGAGCCCCTAAAAGCAACTGTTGTACAGCTTAGGACCACTATATCACGTAGCTTCACATATTGAAATCTCATTTCCCGTCTGGAGTCTAACAACAATAGCAACAAAGTGGCTGACGCATCCCCCCCAGGCCCCCGGACTATCAGAGATCAGGAAAAAAAACCCTAAAAAATCAAATATAGTGCTTTATTAGAATTTTAAAGTTAAAGATATTAAACTACTATCAGACTTTGATCTTCAAAATAATATTACCAGAGGTAGAGTCAAATAAAGCACTGGTGGTAGGGATAAAGGTGAAAGAAAAAAAAGGCAATGAAATCACGGCTCTGTCCTTAGTCATTATTAACGCGTTGTTTAAACACAAACAAACCTCCTACGGAAATGTATGCCTGTCTTATTTCCCTCCGTCCCAGTTTAGACTGTAAGCTCTTCAAAGGCAAGAACTGCTGTCTGCACTTTTGTTTTCAGACCTCCAAGTCTGTGACACTACATTCTTAGGACTGTTTGCTAAACTGAACTAAAGGCAGAGTAAAGTTTCTGCAGTTTTGATTAAACAAACAAACAACAAAAAAAAAAACTGTGGCCACAAATTAACATCTTCAGTCTCATCCACACACTGAAATTGAGCTACCCCAGTTATGTTGCATTTGTAAGTTGAACAGTGATAAAACGGATTTCCTTTGTGGAATGTGTGAAGGAAAGGTAATGCTGCCATTTAACAGTTTCTTTATTAACATACTAGTCTTCATTCACACATCCATTCATTCATATTTACTGAACCTTTCTCTAGCATGTCAGGGCCTATATTTCCTAGGAGGTCTTCAAAATGAAAGAGCTGCTTTTCAGGGGCTAATTAATCACTCATTTTACTTGTATCAAAACAAATAAGCAAGCAAATCATCAGTAGTTTAGTGGATGAAATAAAGCTTTTAAATCTCATGGAGTTCCTCAAAAGAACAGGTTCCACAAAGGAAATGAAAAGGCAATTCAATATTCAGTTTCTGACCTTTATCAATGAAGAAAGAGGCATCACAATGAATGGCAATATTTTACAAGTTTAGCTTGGAACTTCAGGATTGTCAATTAATGTACAAAAACACCATTCTAATATGTATACTGTAATGCTGCAGAAGAAAAGAGAGATGTAAGAGGAATTTATTATTTTCCCTCCTATTTTGGTTGCATGCAGTTTTCAGAACTCTTTTATTTTTCCACATAATATATCCATATTTCCATGATAAGTGCCTTTAAATTATAAATTTATGTCTCACTTCCCTTGCAGGCTGTTTTAAGAAAACAGTCAAACTTGATACTATTTAAGAAGTGAAAAACATGACAGGTGCCACCAGGAGAGTTTTTCCCAAAGATAGGAAAGTGGTTCTTATTGAAGTGGTAAGTTATGCCTGCAAACCAGAATACTTACTGGTGGAAATCTTTGGTAGCACTAATCTCCAACTACTAAAACCATGGCAGATTCCTGAATATCTAATTATCTAACCTGTGAATAAAGAGATGACTTAATTAAACAGAGTAAAATATTTGTGTGGTATATTTTATGAAATCAGATCCTAATAAATTTTTGAAATGGAGCCTGGCTTGTGCATTCCACTTCAGCGATACAAAGCAACTGAAGAAAAGTCAGTATATTAGCACAAATAACTTTGCTTAGCAGCCTAGTACTGAGTTAGAAGGTGAAAACAGCTTTGACCGAAATGAAGGCAGGGATGGCCTTTTCCTAAGAAGAAGGCTTGGGACTCTTTATCTTTCTGGTCCAACACACCATTGCTGTACTGCCCAAGGCAAGTTTGTCTTCCTCCTACTGGCAAGATCACTGTTGCTACTTTTGGGAGAATAAACCATAAGTAAGATAAGTTTTTTTTCCCTTTATCTGACATTTATTTTGATTAGATGCATAATTTTATGTTGGTGTGTGCAGTGATTTGGAACTGCATGTACCCCCCAAAATCAGGTTCTTAAAGTTAATCCATTCCTATGGATATAAACTCATTGTAAGTAGAATCTTTTTGATGAGGTTACTTCAGTTAAGGTGTGGCCCACCTCATTGAGGATGGGTCTTAATCCTTTTACAGCAATTCTTTATAAACAGAATGAATACAGAGAGAGAGAGTGAGAGAGAAATAGGGAGAGAGACAGAGACAGAGACGGGGGAGGGCGGGGGAAGCCATGGAAGCAAGAGGCTGAAGTCAACAAAACCTTGAAGAGAAAGGAAAGACCAAAAGATGCGTCCATGTGCATTGCAACGTGGCAGAGGAGCCAAAGATCACCAGCAGCCAGTTTTCGGGAAGAAAGCATCACCTTGATGATGCCTTGATTTGGACATTCTCACAGCCTCAAAATTGCAGGTTAATAAATTTCCATTATTTAAAGTCAACCCATTTCTTTGTATCTGCTTTGAGCAACTTAGAAAACTAAAACTGATTTTCATACCAGAGGATGGGTTGCTGCTCCCTGCAAATACTAAAATTGTTGAAACAGATTTGGAATTGGGTAATGGATAGAGGCTGGGAGACTTGTGCAGTGCTTGATAGAAAAGGCACAGATTGCTTTGAAGAGACAGTTAGTATAAATATGGACACTAAAGGTTCTTCCAATGAGGGCTTAGACAGAAATGATGAATGTGTAGTTGGAAACTGGGAGAAAGATGATCCTTGCTTTAAAGTGGCAGAGAATTTGGCAAAACAAAATTCTGCTGTCAGATGGAAGACAGAATTTGAGAGTAATGAAGCTAGATATTTAGCTGAAGAGATTCTGAAGCTAAGTCTGAAAAGTACAGTCTGGTTTCATCTTGTAGCTTGTGGGAAAATGCAAGAAGAAAGGGATAAGCTGAGAACTGAACTTCTGGTTCTTATGGTTTGGAAAATTCTGAGTTTCTGCAAAACAAGTCCCTAGAGAATAGTGCTCCATGTGAGGGCTTAACTGCACATGGACCATTCAGCCATTTCAGTGCAAATCAGGAGTGGAAATGCAGTTATGTAAGAAGAATTTGTGGAAAGTTCTTTTGTCTGATCATTTGGACACTTGTGTACTACATGCAAAATCAGTTTTTTATGAGATCTGTATGAAATGGAACCACTGCCAGCCTGGACTAAAAGGGACAGAAAAAGGACAGATTAAAGGAGAAATCATTTTAAAGGCAGAACCATGGACACTGAGTCTGGGCTGAAGACATCTTCTCGGGCCAAAAGAGCTAACCCACCCATGTGTGTGGAAAGGGAGAGTCTGCCCAGGCACCTGGACAGGGCAAGCCTTTTGCCTCACCATTCAGGAAAGGTGCTGCTGCCTCAGTCATCAGAGGGGGTGGAGCATATATCCCAGGGAGTGCAGAAAGTTTGGTTACCATCTCATCTTCTTGGAGGTAGGAGTCTTCACCCCAGTGTTTTGGGACAACGTGGCCACTGAGCAAGCATTTGGAAAGTGGGGGGTGGGGTGGGGGTGGGGAGGGTTGGGGTGGGTGGGTGCTGCTACTCCACCAGGCCTGGAGAATGAAACATATCATTCCATAGCTGACTCTCAGACCTTGAAATTGAAAGGAATATGTCTTGCAGGGTTTCAGAATTGTTTCAGACTCGTGACCCCTGTTTTCCTTCCAATTTCTCCCTCCTGCTTTGGAAACATTTATCCTATCTCTATCCCTCCTTTGTATATTGAAAGCAGATAACTTGTCTTCTAGGTTGTACCAGGGTGATAGCAACAACTGGGAAATCTAGAAACCTCCTTCTATTCGAATCCCTTTTTCTTGCTTCACTTAGCATTTGGAATCTGCCTTTAATGAATCCAGGTACGACACTGACAGAGGCAGCACACACTGCTGCCTCCACGCAAAAGAGCCGATTAGGACTATCATCCCCCGGAAAAGACTGCCTGCAGACATTCATTATTTAGAAATTTGTTCGGTTGTGATTACAGATATGCATGCATTCTAGACTCCTTTACGCTCTGGGAAATCACATGTGTATCTGAGAGACATCGACACCCTGGTTTAACATTCACTTCCTCTCAATACTATTTTTTTCCAGATTGTAATACTTCAGCTCTTTAGAGGAGAACAGTGGTATGATAAACTCATATGGAAAGTGTGACCCTGGTGTAAACAGGAAGCATGAGATCCAGAGAGGCTTCCAAATGTGGCTTCCTGGATGAAACGGATGCTATAATCAATGGCCTTTAACTATTTGGCTTTTTAAGAGATTAAGCCAGTAGGTACAGATCATAAATTTCTTCTTTTTAGCAGTGAATTATTTTATTATATGTACAGGAAAAGTAATCTTTTTATTGGGCTACTTTATATTATATTAAGCTCTTTCCTTTAAAATATTTTTTCTTACACTCTTCTTACTTTCCTAGTTTCA
Source organism: Myrmecophaga tridactyla (assembly GCA_004026745.1). Classification (NCBI taxonomy): domain Eukaryota; kingdom Metazoa; phylum Chordata; class Mammalia; order Pilosa; family Myrmecophagidae; genus Myrmecophaga; species Myrmecophaga tridactyla. Next base: position 22,158 of record PVIY010011412.1, on the reverse strand, counting down.
CATCTCAATTTCAAATATTCTAGCTTTGTTTGTATGTATGTGTGTGTGTGTTTGTCTCTGCTTATCAGAATTAGGGGAGAGATGTTTCCTCCAATTTAGGTTACCACCAGAGTCAACATATTAACTCACATTAAAAGTCAAGTTCAAATATATATAGTTAAAAAAACTTAGCTCAACCAAATGGTTAGGTAAGTAGAAACAGTTTCCTGAGTGTATGAAGCTGGATATTTGTCAATACAAGAAACTCTCAATAAATGTTTTCAGTGTTTTTATTATTTTTAATATGAGCAACTTAGCCGTTTACTCAAAATATTACTCAGTTTCATCTTTCTTCCAAAATTGGAAATTTTATTGTCATCCATAGCTAAAAATTTGTCTTTTTATGAGTGAATAGATACAGGCAAGCTTTAAACAAAATGAGAACTCTCTACAGATACGGAGCTGAGATGGTTCTGTCATCTCAACTTCATGGGGTAGAAAAGTGAGTCGTGCGGTGAATAAGCAAAAGTCCCAGTGAATAGATGCTGAAGCACAGATGCTTATGTCAGAGGCAAGGTTTATGGAACTGAACCTTCAAATGGTCTGTAGGGGATAATCTCAGAATGGCATTAAAAGGAATTTCACAAGTGCCCACTGCCTTATCCGTGTGGCAAAATTGCCTTGTGACTGAACACCACCAGCCACACCAATCACGGGTGTTTCTTGCCAGCATCAACTTTTGGAACTTTTGTGCTTTATTTAAACGTAGATGTGCTTCTTTCTGGGCAACAGTGAATCCCAAGCTGGAAAGAACAGGTAACTTAAAAATTATGTTCACTAAACCTTCATCACCAGACTGAGAAGGGAATGAATGTCAAGATCTGTGGTCTAGGATAATAAGTGTGATTACTAGAAAATGCTGGTGGGTAAGAACATTGGGACAGGAAGCAGCAGTACACTGTGGCTGGTGAGGCAAAGCTGAATGTCAGTGCTTAATTGCAAAGCAGGAGGCCATTATCCACTGGCATCAATTCCCCTGGTGACTTTGTTTGTTTTAAAGCAAATTATGAAAGCAGTGGGAAAGCAGTGAGCTGGGTAGGAAGGAGCTGCCTCTGAGAGGGAGCGCTCCCTGCCCCCTGGGGCGTGGCAGCTTCACCACAGCGGCTGTTTTTGCAGGCTGGGGAGCCGGAAGTGAGACCCGAAAAGTAAGTGCCAAGGGCCTCTGCCCACAGGTAGGCCCTGCCAGGCTTCTAATCACATATTCACTCATGGATATCTGGGTGTAAGGCTTGGACAGCCAGGCCTCATTCCTTTGCCACTACCTAAGTAGTGGTATCTGGGGCAAATTAAGCTCATGGAGCCTGGGGGTGGTCATGAGAATGAGCCCGGCCGACGTCCTTCTTCAGGGAGCAGAATTGACCTGGGACCTCAGCTATTGCTCTGAGACTCAACACCCTAGGGCTCTGGCCACTGACTGCAGCAGAGACACCGGGGCAGACCCATTCCTGGGAGATGAGGGACGGCCTGACTGTCCGACCTTGACTCCAGAACTCTGGTGGACCGCCTGTAATGCAAGCACTCCTTGATTCAGGGCCCAACCTGCCTGACTCCGCAGTGCTCTAGGACGAGTGTGCCCAGCGTTTCCTGGCTCTCTCCTTCACCCAGGCTCAGTCTTGAATCGCGGTCTGACAGCAAACTCTTCCAGCTTCCTGCCTCCCTTCTTTCTTTCCACAGGAGCATCTCTCCTGATCAAATCCTTGATGTTTTAATTCCCAGGAGGTGTCTGCTGCTCATAGGACCCAGACCAAAACAACCTCATTTTCCTCTTTTGTGAAGGAGGAACATGCCTTCATGCTTTCCTTTGCAGAGTTATAAAGCTCAGATAAGACCATGCTTGAGAAATGCTATAAAAAATGCCTAGAAAAGAGCGGGCGATCACATCAATAGTAGCTAGTCCCTCTTGTTCTGCTGAGCCGCATGTCAGTTGAGCCACAGGCCAGAAATTTCCTGGAATCTGTGTTCCCAGCAGGTGTAAGAGTTGAGACGGGGCCTGAGGGCACACTCTCCCACTATCTCGTGGGCTCTGACTCACAGAAGTTAAACACTCTTCTGATATACTTCTAGTATTTCAGGAAGTTTGGCTTTTTTCCCCAGGATTATTTAGAATGATTTAGGAAAGGAAGAATGTCTTTTCTGTGCAGTATGGAAGAGATTAGTTCTCAGTCCTTTGAGCCTTTGAATTCCAGCTGATGTTTTCCTCTCCCAATGAAACTTGAATTTAAGTCATTCTTCGGAGAAGCTGGGGATAGACGCTGCGGGTGTGGTAGCCTCATGCACGTCCGCATGGTTATTCTGCTAACATGCCCTGCAAAATGGGCTCACTCCCAGCCTGGCACAGGGAGTGGAAATCTTGCTTTTATCAGATTTCTGCCAGAAACCCAGGAGCCATAGAAGTCTGTATTTAATTAAGGAAAAGTAATTAAACTTAAAGCTGTGCGTTATCACTGAAGCACAAATATATAATGAATGTCTATCAAAGGCTACATTTTTTCTAGGCAAACAAGCATTTTAAAAAGGTCAACTGGCTAGAATGGAACTGGGTGATGAGTGACCAGCAGTATTAACGTGATCAAACCAGGTACCAGGAAGGTTTTCTAAGTCAACTCTTAACAGCAATACTGAAGAAGATGGATTTTTTAAAGGACAGTTAAACTTCCAGCATAGTTATTTTTTAAAGTCTAAGTTGAAGGCTTTCTTTGTTGAAGTCTCCTCGATGTGCTTTCCTCCTTTGGCAATTTAGCTTTTCTTTTCTTTAACTTTCCTGCTTTACAGATGAAAATTTCACAGGAAACATGTTTCATTCTGTTGTTCGCAGAGTCCAAGGGACTTACAAATCTCTTACACTTTTGACCACGGGCAGTTCACAGTTTCTGTTTATACATGAGCCTGCGCAGCGGGACGTTAGTATAAATACTGTCCTTGCCCATTCAGAGAGCCTCCCTTTGCTTAAGTGTTCTAGAGCCAGATGGTGGGGTGACTTGGCACTTAGTCTGAATGTGTCAGAAACTTGAAACCCAGTTATGCATCCATTAGGAAAAGATTCACAGATGCTGGTTCCTAATAATTCACTTTTTATTCTAATTTGGCAGTTCCAAATGGAGTCTAACTGCAATGATCTCAAAGGCGAGAACTTTGGGCCACTGGAATAGAAATGCAAAGACACAAATATATCCCAGAAGGAAATATTGTCCAACCTTCTCACTTTACAGATGATCGAGCCAAGTTGCAGGGAACATATCAGGTGGCACTCAGAGCTGGCTGATTTCCTCAGTGCTCTTTCTGCTTCCCCTAGAACCTGATCTGCTGCTTTGCACAACCTCAGGGGGACCTTTCCTCTCAGAGCCATACAGTTAAGACCACGCTGCCACAATGTGGAATCTGACAGTTTGAGCTCCCTGGAACTAACATCCGTTAGCCCCCTGTACCCAGTTCTCAAGGGTGGATTCCAAGGGCTTAGGAGGTAATTTACCTGGGATCTCACAGGTGTGGAAAGGTGAAGCCAAGATTGAACTTCACCGTTTCCATTTAAATCTGGTAATCACCTGGAGTACCAGAATACCAGGTGGCATTCCTGTTCTGTCGTGTTTCAGTGAAATTAATTGTGGTAGGATGAATTATGTATATAAACATGTTCTTAATTCTACTCCCGTGGCTGTGGGTGTGAACCCATTGCGAATAGTACCTATTCACAATGTTGCAGCCAACTGAATCAGGATCCAACTTAAGCCCATTTCTGGAGGCTTCATGAAAGACAACCATGGGAGGAGCTGTAAGCTGGAAACCACACCTGGCAGAGACAGGTGAGGACATGGCCATGTGATGGGAAAGCCAAGGACCCCAGGGCTTTCCAGCCAGCCAAAAAGTGCTCTGAAGTGTTGGCCACTCCTACTGAAACTTTTGTGAAATGTGCCCTAGCATGGTAAAGTAGTATATTTGTGTATGATGCATCAACTCTTCTCTCATACAACCTCTGTAAGCAGTCTTCACTACTGCCCATCTTGGTTGGGCCAGGAGGCAGGGCAAGCCACACATTCACACCATGCTGGAGCCACAGGGAAGGTTACAGGTGACTGAATCCAATTCTCTCCTTTCATAGATGGGGAGGGTGGGCTCTAGAGAGGCAAAGTCACTTGCCCAAGTTACTAAGGTAATTGGTGGCCAGTTCAGAGTGAACTTGTCTTTGGTTATATAAAGAAACAGATGATCTGAATACTATTTTCATCCCACCTTTTTTAAAATGAAATTTATCTCATAAAACAAGAACAATAATAATGATCAATAAAACCACCCATCTTACTAGGCTGCTTCCCTTGTGGGGCAGTTAAATGAGGCATGTTTCCTAGTTCTAAAGTACTTTGAATAAGTCAGCAAATGAAATAATTACATGGCATTTTCAGATTTTCCTTACCATTTACTTCTGTAACACTCTGGATACCATGAATGCAAAGTGGAATCGTTTTCTTACCCACATCACACTGGGTCTCACACAAGGTCAAACTCATTTAATATTACATGAAAGCTGAAGTTAAAGTCACTCTGTAGCCTACAGATCATGACATAAAGGTTAAACTCAAAGTCCCAAAGCTCAGAACAGGAAATAAGACAAAAATTCTTTAGTAATAATCCGCCTCAACCATTATTTCCCAAGAGACTTTAAATCGTTCCTGTGTCACACTCAATTTGCTTCCTAATAATCATTTGTATTTCCATCCTTATTGTCCATTTTGAAAATTAAGCTGGGGATTTCCAGCACAGGTTCCTTTTAAAGTGTCTCATTAAGCTCAAGGGGCTAGATTCTAACTGATACATAAAGGGATCTTAAATAGAAATGTTTTAATGTTCATAGCAAGATTTAATTATAAGAGGCAAGAAAAACTAGCTCTCAGCGAGTGGTCCATCATTTTTTTATGGGTGAATTATAAAGCAGGCTAAAGTAGGAAATGGAAAGCTAAATCCTGATAATGATCAACTGCAATGCTTTTTATTGCAATTAAAAAACATACCTGCTCAGCTCCCTGATTTCCAGGAATGAACAATAGAATATTTTAACACCATCACCACAACCCTATGACAGACATGTCAAAAGGAATCTGCGGCCTTTTCATAGAAGCATGAGCTCTACAAGTAAAGAGTCAGTCTTTAGCTCAGTGTTTCCCAAGTTTAAGATGAACTCAGTATGGGTGCACATGTGATTCAGTGGTAGAAGGCTTGCCTTCCGTGGGGGAGATACGGGTGCAATTCCATGCACCTAAAAAAAAAAGGAGAGAGAGAGAGAGATTAACTCAGTGTTAATCCTTAGAATCACCTGGATTCCTCGACCCCACCTGAGCCTGCTCTGAATCATAAACTTTAGGAAATGGATTTAGCAACCGTCAGTTTTCATCAGGATTCCAGGTGTTACTGGGATTTTTACCATGTTGAAGAAGCTCTGCTTTGGTTTAAGATTTATGGTCTCTTCTTAAGGGACACTTATCTCTGGCAATTGAAGAAATTTAAGCTTCTTAATGCGTTATTTACATCCGAACCTATGCAATCCTATCCGGAGAATAATTTTGAAGCAAGGGATAATTTTGAATAGCACTAGTGAGGAAGAAAGGAGAGAGATGAAAGAGGGAAGACAGATTTCCACAGCATTGCCCAGCTATGGGCGTTGTAGCTACGCCCAATGTCAGCAGAACAGGAGAAAATGTATATCTACTGACTTCCTAGAGTTAGAAATAATGATTGCTTAGTCTGAATATTATTTGATAGTTTGCATTAAAATAGATGCTTTTCTTTGGGGAAAGGATAAGCAGAATAAACAAATTTTCATGTTTTTAATGCACTGAGGAAGGATGTGAGAATGTACTGTTTGGGTAAATTATACTCTAAAAGTTTTAATCTTAGTTTCTTTTTTATAACATCATAATGCAAATCAGCTTCTGGAATATGGTTTTTATAAATTTGTGTTACATTATATATTGGAATTCAAAAGCATTTGTTTCGCTTCAGCAATCGTGCCAATCTAAGATCTTGGCTCCCTTTAGACTAAGTCCAGGACATATGCGTAAACCTCTGTATACTGGAATGAGAGGATGAAAGTCATGCTGGAGAATTCAGTACCCGTTTTCCAGTAATAAACAAATGCACAGACAAATGGTAATACCTGGGCCCACATCTGCACTGCTACAAAAGCATCTTCATCATGTTTGGAACTTTTGTAATGAGATGAATTCAGAATTACCTGTACATAGTGTACATATGTGTAAGAGGTTCTGTTTGAAATGACTTAATGAGCCCCATTTTTAAAAATTATGATGCAGGCATGGCTTATTTAATTCTAGCTAATTATGTGTCAATCTAAGAACTTGAACAGATCACAAAATGATGTATGCAGGTGGAAAACTCATAGTCCAATATGACTTTCCTTTAAATTATAAACAAAGGAAAATGTCTTCTTATTTTTAATTCTCTAGTTTTTTACCTTTACTGCCCTTTGAATAATGAAAGATATTAAATAATATCAAATTATATAGCAATTATAAATCAATACCATTGAAATGACTCAAGAAAACACGATAGAGATTAAATAGTTAATGAATGAACAGATAGATTGATGGATGGATTTTAAGCAGGAAAGAGACATAGCCTCTTTTATATTTGAAAAATATCACTGTATTGAGGGTGGACAATGGATTCAGAAAGAGGTGAGGAGACCAATAAAAAGACTTGGTAAGGCGATGCGGGGCCAGGGGGGGTGCAGTGGTAGAATCTCGCCTGCCATGCGGGAGACCCGGGTTCGATTTCCGGCCCATGCACTTCCCATAAAACAAACAGACAAACCAAAAAACCAAACAAAAATTCAACAAATGGTGCTGCAATCACAGGATACTTACATGGAAAAATTATGAAATGTGACCCTCGCCATATGGCATACAAAGAAAAAAAGGGCTTGATAAGGAGTGACAGGAATCTTCTAAAGTGCATGGTACAAAAAATTTCGAGAAAACTCACCTTGGGGTCAGTACTGATAGGCAGCCTCGCTGTGCCTTCCAGATCTAGGGACCAATGTTCCTATTTCAAAGCACTGACTAGGTTTCCCGAGCTAATTAGTGTAAATATAGCTACTTAGTGGTAAAAATAGGATTTTAGCACAGATTGGCCTGACTTTAAAATAGCAGCACTATGTGTGTCTGTGTGTTTAATATCTTATGCAGCTCACAGTGGGTAAAACTGTCAATATTAGTAACTGATACATTATTACACAAACCCATTCTAAATAAGAATGATGTCTCTACATATTATAAAGTTTGACTTAAAATTGACATGACTCTTTAATATAAACAATGAAAATGATAATCTCTAATGTTAATATTAATCCAAGCTTGGCAATTAGTTGAATGAAGCATATAATGTGAAATAAAAAGATATCTGAATGTCTAATGCAGCATGAATAATACATATGAAAAGATTTTCCTCTTGGAGAAAAATTAAAAGTGAAAGGATAGGTGCAAAATTTTTAATGCTCAAGTTATCTGGGGAAAATAATATCTCTGCTCTGAAGGAGTAGCTTAGAAACATCTATTGCACCATTGATTTCTTCGTTCTGTAACATTATGTGAGTCCATATCCTTTACTGAGCAGATTTATATTATGGTAAAATCATTATTTTTATCATGAATGTAATTATTCAAAGCTAGTCTCTCAGCCATGACTAATTTTGTGTTATGGTGACTCATATGTCTCACCATTAAATAAGGAAACTTGTACTTTTTGATTCTTTAAGAGAACTGAAGCTAAAGATTTTTACAGTTAACTCTTAGTTACATTTCTGTCTACTTTTAGGTATGGTGAGCTAAATATTATAATTACAGTTATGTGAACTGTTTTGACATTATTTAAAAAGGAAAAATATGACAATTAACAGTGCCATTGGTCTCAGTGCTATGTTTAAATTCAGGTTTAGTTTCACTAACTTGAAGCCTCATCTCCTCGGTTACGTTGCCAACATTATGATTCAGAATCACAAACTGGCCCCCAAACCAGGTCATACATTTTATAACTCTAATATAAATGAGCCCTTACAGACTTTCTTGTCCTGAGTCAGTGGTATAACAGAAGTCTCCAAATAAAAAAAGACATACCAATTTGCATTTTGGTGGAAACTGCTTCAAAAAGACAAGATTTCCCATTATTCTAGGAGGATAAAAGGGTTTCAATTTCTCACAGCCTCTTTGAAAAGGAACAACAAATTTTATTGGCTTCCACATTTCAAGAAGTAAGGGAGAGAATAGATACTGATTATCAAGGAACCCACACTCGCTACTAATTCGCTGTCATTTAGGGTCTTCTCCAACCTGTAGGCAGGAGGCATGCTCAGCACCCCCAAGCCAGACTCCAGGGTTCTGAAGGCTTAAAGAGGCCTGGTTGACATGGAGCATCTATGGATAAATCAGGATCTGAAGTGAAGATTAAACCATTGAGAATGACCATCATTTCTTCCTTCTGTCAAATAATTCTATTTAATCAGATGTTCCTGGGAAAGATCTCAGTTCTGCTACTTACCAGATATTTGCACCACCACAAGTGACTCAAATATTGACATATAAATTAGAGGTAATAATAACACCTTCCTGCCTCACTGGGCCCACTAAGCTGTGCTAGCATAGTACCTAGGCAAAGCAGATGTTCAGTTAATGTTGGCTTCCATTTTGACCCTGATATACTTCACCAGAAAAGCAAATCATTCTCCTGTCTCATTTTGGTTTAAAGTTCGGAAGGATTGTGTGGCATAGGAAAAGTGACAAAATTATAATAAAGTTTCTGAATACATTTTGTAATGGATAAAAAATCACTTTGATAATGTTGGAGTTTACAGAAACTTCCACAGGAAAATTTTTCTAAGAATGGGTATAAAGCGTCAACAAACTGACTTTTCCTGGTCTAGAGACTAACTCTATCAATAAAAATATGAGTATTATGACTTTGTTTAAATCTATTTTGAATACCATTGCCCCATCATAACAATCCCAGATATTTAAAATAGGAATTAGATTTTGGATGTGGAAGTTATTAAACAGAGAAATAGTGATTTACATCTGCAGGTGTCTTTGTGATTACAGGTTAGAATTTTCTTTACTTTCAGGGACTCATCTGTGTTGAACTATTGCTCAATGGTTCAGTCTTTATATTCCATTTTGAATCACCTATGGACTGCTTAATAAGCCAGCAAAATCTGATGGATCAACCAAGTAATAGGAAGTCTGCTTGTAGAAGAGTGGTGAGAGTCGCTAGAGATGTTGCAATTTTGTCTAACCCTTCAATGCACTGATAATGAAATCCAGAGATTTACCCCCAAATCATGCAGACAGTTGGTGGGCTATGGCTGAGGCTAACTCATAGGTTTCTTGAACCACTGGTCCCATGAATGTCTACCATAGACACCCCATAGCTTTTTGTTTAGTGTGACCAGGATAAAGGACCCCGAGGTGGCCACTCTTATGTGCAATACTTCATGGTCATTCCTGAATTTTAAGTGCTGAGAAAATAGCCCGCTACTCTAACCCTCTCAGAGTACAAGGAGAGTTACTCTGCCAGTACTTGTACAACTCAGTAAAACACGTGCCACTTTCACTTACTCTTTCCTACCTATACATTGGCCAGGAATTTAGTCTTCTGCTGTCATGGAAGATATCTTTTCCTTCCTGCTACAAGTTTGTTGCTTTTAATATATCCCCTCTCCCTTTTCCAATTTCAGCTTCTTCTCTCCCCCTATCTAGTGCTCTTTGTTTTCCAAGTGTGGGACAGTTTTTCTCTACATTGTCTTATTACCACTTGGTGTCTAGGGCAAATATGTGATCTGAGATGACGTTGAGATGGTCAGTGGAGGAATGATGGGAAAGAGAAAGCTTTTAAAGTGCCACCTTTGGAAATACCCAATGAGGAACACCAGAGGGTTCTGGCTGTCTTGTGTGGAATCACTAATCTCCTCACATCACTAATGTCCCCACTCATGGTCATTTCCCTAGCCTGGTGTCCACTGGAACCCCAGCACTTCTTCCCTTCTCCCCCTCAGAACCCACCAGAACTCTGTACTTCTTGCAGACACCCTGTTCCAAGTCAGTGGGGCGGGCACAACCAGCAGCTCATGCCTTCAGATGCAAGACTGCAGTCTGGAGCAGGACCTTGTCTCACACTGTGAAGTAGGTATGCTCAAGGCATCTCAATGAGGGCCCAAGGATTCATATTTTCCCTAAAGCATTGCCACGTATACGTGTTCAGCATTTGATTATGCAATATGCTGATTAAGCTTTTACTGAGGGTACCAGATCAGCTGTGGCTCAAGAAATGAAAAAATAAATCACCTTCACTTTGGATGAACTTAACCAAAATGCTTGCATTCAGAATCGGAAGAGCTATTTTGAGCTTTGGATGTAAGTTTTCTATCATTTTGCAAAAGCATTTTATTATCTTAATCACTTATGAAGGGATCTTGGTCTTTGTAATACTTAAGTCTCAATATAAACTGGTGGTATTCCATATATACTGCAGCATAAAGACATTTCTATGGGGCTAATCCCATGTAAAGCATTATCTATTTGGAAGAAAATCATTCTGAGTGCCAATAAAACAGTTCACAAGTTTGCTTGAATTATTAAAAAATTAGAGACTACCACTAATCTAAAAGATATTTCATATTTTTAATTCAAATGACTTGAAATTACTCAAAGAAGCCACTTAAAACACAATTTTTAAAATCCTAAATGAAAAAGTTAGTCATAGTGAGAAGCATTTATTAAGGCCAAGAGCTAAGAAACCCTAGCTCTTTCTTATATAAAATTCATTGTTGTAAAAGTGTATTATATATCTTTAGAGTTGTATTGTTTTCAACACAAAGCCATTATTCCCTCTTCTAAATAGTGTTCTAAAGTCTGATTAAAAACAAAAATACAACAGACTGAATTTAATTGACTTTTTGTTAGAAAACTATTCAGTGATATAATTGGAAATGTCCTGGGTTACTGTAAATCCATGGTAAGGATGGGATTGTACATATTCGTGGTTTTAATAAATTATTGTATCATGTATAAATCTCCTCTGTAGTTGAAAGAGGTAGAAAATGTAGATATTTTTTCTTGTCAAATTTTTCCATTGGTCTAAGTGACATGGAACCAGCTTTTAGCCACTGCTGTCCTCCAATAGTATGACAAAGGTCTTGAGAAGAACTCTCTTGGTCTAGGAAAACTGCAGAAGAAATGTAGCAGTGAGCCAGGGTAGGTGTGCTGATGGTGAAAAACTACTATCCTTACCTATTCCTCCTACCTAGAGAGAGAGAGAATTGCCAACAATATTTTAGGTGCCCAAAACTATCTCATAAATTCTCAGCAGTGAATCAGTTAGGTTGGAAAGGCAGCATCATGTAATCACATTTATTATGTGAAAACCGATTAATTAATTTTCAGAACCTAATTGTTGTTTTCTCCAAAGGTTTGGGCCCTGTGCCAATTTGAATCTATTATATACCCCAGAAAAGCCATGTTTAACCATGATCCAATCTTGTGGGGGCAACTGATTTTAAATCCTGATCCAATATTGTAGGTAGGAAATTTGATTAGATCATCTCCATGGCAATGTGACACACCCAATTGTGGGTGTGACCTGTGATTAGATGGAGATGTGACTCCACCCATTACAGGTGGGTCTTGATTAACCTACTGGAATTCTTTAAAAGAGGAAACTTTTTGAGAGAGTCAGAACTGACAGAAGTCTCAGAGCTGATGGAGAGAGAACTGATAGGAACTAAAGAACAGAGCTGGCACACATGCTGACACTTGGAGGATAGAGACAGGGATATTAGAGATGCTTGGAGATGTCGCCATGAGATGCGAAGCAAGCCAGAACCTGGAGAGAGCCAAGGGAAGCCAAGAGATGAAAGCCAGCCCTGGAGAAGTCAAGTGAGGAACCCCTACAGGAACAGAGGCCAAAAGCAATGAAACTCAGGAGAAAGGGACCAGCAGATGCCAGCCACGTGACTACCCAGCTGACAGAGCCTGCCTTGAATTATCTTTCCCTGGATGCCTTTATTTGGAAACTTTCACTTTCTTAGATCTGTAAACTTGTAACTTATTAAATTCCTTTTATAAAAGTCATTCCAATTCTGGCATATTGCAACTCTGGCAGCTTATAAACTAAAACAGGTTCCAAGCTCATCTTCTATCATTTTCTTATCATAGTAAAGGTGTACTGATTTAATCCAACTAATACTGCTTTTTCAATAATTGAGACAAAATTCCCTTTGAGCATAATATTTCAAAGGATTTGATGAACAAGACCATGCGATGAGGCAATGTTTGCATTCCTGATTTCACAGGACTTTGAATATTAATGGCTCTAATAACTTGTTGTATCATGTACAAATCTCCTCTGTAGTCGAACATTCTTTCAAATTTGGAGCACAAAGCTCCCTGCTAGACTGTACCTTATTCAATTCTTTGGTCAGTTGAAATCTAATAAGAGAACTGGCTTTATGCAACACATTTATCTCATAAAAATATGATCCTTAAAGTGATAAAAATGGCCTTTTCTCAAAATCTGTCAAAATATAAATGAATTAAAATGGAATAGATGTTTAAGTAAAATTTAATAGCGGTGTTTGTGTGTGTGTGTATGTATCTCCAGTAAACCTCACGATAGTACAGTCTGACCTACTCATTCAAATATCAGATTTTGGATCTAGAACAAAGTTGGGAATTAGAGAATGGGCAAATATGTCCCCTGATGTAAATGCTATAAAGCCATGTGCTTTTGCTCTGTCAGAGGAGAATTTGTCTCACTCAGTCATCAGCCACTCCATGTCTACTGAGCACCCATGTGTGCCAGGCATTGTACTGGGAGTTAGATATTCTGTCCTAAGAAGCTCAGAGTTAACTGGGGACATAATGGAAACAAATAGCTATGATAAAACTTTACAGTTATACGATAGATGCATACATAAAGAGCTAAGAGAACAGAAGAAAAGTAGTTAATCATGCCTGGGGAAGCCTTCACGCAGGAGTTGATATTTAAACTGGCTTGATTGTTGAGTAGGCATTTGAGAGACAGGGAAAAGACAGTTGCAATGTCAAGCCACAGGAAGATTTTCCCAGAGACAGGGAAGAGACAGTTGAAATGTCATGCTGCTGGAAGATTATAGCATAAGGAGTTATGCTCCACGACAGGCAGGGAATCTACATGGCTTGGGGTTTGGGTGACTGGGTGGGGCAAAGATCCTTTCATTCACCAAATATTCATTGAATGCCATATTTATGGAATTCGTAGGTCAAAGCCTTGTTCTCTACACTGAAAATGAGTTTGCACACTTCCCATCAAGGATTTTTAGTCCAGATGAGGAGACAATATGTAGTATGTTAGTTGATCAGCCTGGGTAGGGGAATGGTCAAGTTTGGGGTAGAAGGATCAGACTAATAACAAAAAGCACTGCTGCTACTAGCAATGAGTTGTAGGAGAAGGCAGTGGACATGCCTCACAGGCCCTGAAGATATCACAGCATCACTGAATCCAGTTCACTCATTCATATTCATCATGTTCCTTTGAGTCATCAGGAAACAGTTACATCATAGAATTTTTAAAATCAGAATCGAACTTAGAGGCCATCAAGTCCCCTGCATCCCAAATCACCTTTGAAAAAGAAGATCCTGTTTCTCCTCTTGTACTTGAAATGAATTTCAACATTTGAGAGGTAGTTTGCTAACTCATTTTAGACAACTCTGAGGGTGGTAAAAATCTTCCATATGTTGCCCTGAAATCTGTCTCCCTATTAACTTCCTCCCACAGGGAGTTCCTAAGAAGAAGAAATAAAACAAGTATCTTCTCCTCTTCAAACCTTGAAGTCCCAATTGATGTTGGAGAACTGAATAGGAAATTGTGTCCTTGGTACTTCTCCACCCTCTAAGATCTCTGAAGTGCTAGGAATCTTTAAAAAATACCAAATAACCAGAGCAATACCCCCTCATAGGTCTTCACTAGCTTGAAACCTGACTGCCCATATGCCAAGCTGTAGCCATGCCAGCTTTCACAGTGCTGTGTCTTCTTCCAATATTTATGAAACAATTCACAAGCCGATATCCTCCTTTCCTGAGAATTCAAGGTCAGTGTACCAAAGAGACTCACAGCCATTCTCAGGTCCATCCTAAAGTTTATCTTTTATAAGAGGTAAACAAAGAAGTGCAAGTTCATCTTAAGGCAGGGGTAAAGAATACATAAAACCAGAATCTGTTTACATGATGGGGAGAGAATAAAACTACCCTTAAGCTCTACTCTCAGTAAGACAGCTGGGGTCATCTACACAAAATTAGTTGAGATTATTACTAAGTTCAAATATTTCCTAATTTTTCCTAATTCTGATGATTTTCCCTTATCCATACTCATAGAGCACAAAATAAAGTTTGTGAAATGGATGTTTCCCACTCTTAGAAAACCCCATCACTGTTCTTTCATTATGTGGAGGAACTCAGGACCCTTCCTCTGCCTTCAGGCTGCTGAGGAATGTGCCTCTTCCTCCCCAGTGCACTCACTACATTGTAGGCCAGGTTGGTACCCCAGTCCATTGTTCAGTCAATGAATACTTGAGTCCATATAATGTTTCCAGCACTGAGCTAGGGTACAAGAAGAAATAAGAAAATTTAAATCCCTGCTGTCAAGGGCTTAAAAGTTTAGACAGTGGTGCATAAATAAGCAAACAATTTAAAGGGTGCATGGTGGATGTTATGATTAAAGAAGTGTATGCAGTGCTATAAGGAATGTATAGGACAAGCAGTTAGCTTAGAAGGCTCGCTGGTGGGAAAAAAACTGAGACCTGAGGATTGAGCGAAGTTAACTACAAGAGGTGGCATGCAGAGGAAATAGTACATGCAACAATATAGTTTACAAGGCCCACAGGTGAGAGAAAAGGACATTTTTGAGAACTCAAAGAAGTTCCTTATGGTTGGAATATGAATAGGAGTAATCAAGTAGTAAGACAGGAATCTGCACGGGTAAGCAGGAGTAAGCTCACACTGGTTGTGTAAGCCATATGAAGGAGTTTGGGCTTTGTGTTAAAGTCAATGAGATTTCATTATAGGGTTTCAAGCAAGTCATAACATGATTAAATATGGTAATGTAACCTTGCCTGTATTGAGATTAAAGTTAAAAGGGCCACATTTGGAGCTGGAAGTCTAGTGAAGAAGCTGTGGTCGTGCCGTGGGGAGAAATGGGGACCTGGACCAGGGCTAAGATAGGAAAGATAGAGTGGTTGGAGATGAGGCACATTAAAGGAATGTAATCAACAGGACCTCATGATTGATTTAATGTTAAGAGTGATATAGAAGGGTAATTGCCAAGTTTCTGGCTTGGGCAATTGAATGGATTGAAATTGGGAGAAAGAGTATGCTTGAAGGAGGGTCAGGAATTGAATTTGTTGAGTTTTGCAGTTTTAAATGTTTTAGTTTGGTAAAGCTGACAAAATGCAATATACCAGAAATGGGTTGGCTTTTTTTACATGGGCAGGCATTGGGAATCGAACCCAGGTCTCTGGCATGGCAGGCAAGAACTCTGCCACTGAACCACCATTGCCCACCCCTGGGTTGGCTTTTCCAATAGGGATTTATTCACTTACAAATTTACAGTTCTGAGGCCATGAAAACTGTCCAAATCAAGGCATCAGCAGGACAGTACCTTCTCCCTGAAGACTGGCTACTGGCAATCCTCAAATCCTCGGTCATATGGCCAGGCACATGGCAATGTCTGCTGAACTCTCCTTTTTCTCTAGGGTTTCATTGCTTCCAGCTTCTGGTTTCAGTGGCTTCCTCTCTGAGCTTCTGCATGCCATTCTCTCATAACTTCCCTCACTCTCTTAGCTTCTCTGGGCTTTTTTTCTGTATCCTTTAATCCTCTGGTAAGAGGATTAAGACACACCCTGGGCTACTCCTCAACTGAACTATCTCACAGTAGGTTTACACCTGCAGGAATGGATTTAAAAGAACATGAATTTTCTTGGGGTACATACAGCTTCAAACCATCACATTAAATGTGAAGTGGCCTTGGGATATTCAAGAAAATATATGCAGTAGGCAGTTGGAATGATTTACACTTGAGGTAAAGATTTCATAATCATAGTTATAACTGAAGCTATGGAACTGAATGAGATCACCAGCAATATGGAAGAGTGAGAAGAGAGCCAAATGTGAAATGCTAGTTGCTAGGAATAAGAAGAGGACTTCTAGAAGGAGACTGCGCTAGAATACTTGATGATGTGGGAGAAAAAACAGATGAATGATGTCCTGGTAG
Organism: Myrmecophaga tridactyla; assembly: GCA_004026745.1. Lineage (NCBI taxonomy): Eukaryota > Metazoa > Chordata > Mammalia > Pilosa > Myrmecophagidae > Myrmecophaga > Myrmecophaga tridactyla. The sequence goes on along the minus strand of PVIY010011412.1, from coordinate 5,817 downwards.
AAGTCAAAGGCAGAAAGTATTTCAAGGAGGAAGCATCCAACTGTCTCTACTCTTACAAGAACAGACATATGCAATAAAAATTGAGAAGTGTTGTTTTAGTTTGCAAAAATGCTGTTAGAATGCAATATACCAGAAATGGATTGGCTTTTATAAAGGGGATTTATTAAGTAATACGTTTACAGTTCTAAGGCCATAAAAATGTCCACACTAAGGCATCCATAGAAAGTTTCCTTAACTCAAGAAAAGGCTGAAGGTCTTTGGGGTTTCTCTGTCACATGGGAAGATACATGATGATGTCTGCTGGTTTTTTCTTCCGGCTTCTGGGCTTCAAAACACCTCCCAGGGATGTTTTATTTCTGCATCTCCAAATATCTCTGTCTGTGCCGACTCTGAGCTTTTTCCAAAATGGTTCCCTCTTAAAGGACTCTAGTAAGTGGATTAAGACCCACCTTGAATGGGTGGAGACATATCTCCATGAAAAACACCTAATCAAAAGGTCCCACCCACAATTAGGTGGGATACATCTTCATGGAAACAACTTAATCAAAAAGATCCCACCCAACAATAGATCTGCCCCCACAAGATTGGACTGGAAAAAGAACATGGCTTTTCTGGATTACATAACAGCCTCAAACCAGCACAAGTGTCAATCTGATTTGTTTCATATACTGGTCGGGATGGATGGCAGAATGAAAGAGAGGTGAACAAAGGGATAGGGTAGTAGCTGTAAAGGGATATGGGGATGAAGAAGAGTTATTTATTTTAATGGTAAGAGATATTTGAGCATATTTAAATGCTTAATGAGAAACAGCCAAGCGAAGATGTTAAACACACAAGGGAGAAAGGAACCAAGCAATAGAAACAGGAATGAGGGGAAATCTACAGAACTGGTTAAGGGATTGGAAAGTGGGAGAAACATTTCATCCATCAAAAACCAAAACAGTTTCATCCTGTTGTTGAAAACTATAAGATATGTTTCTCTGATAGCCTTGTGAATGGCAATAGTTTTCAAACTGTTTAACTCATGGAGAAATTTTGTAATAAGCATAAGATATTTATGTAATATCATTCAGCTAATGGAGAATGGGGTGAAATAACATATCATGGATCAATATCTTGACCACTTTTGACTCAGTTTCTCCATCAGTGCAATGGAAATAGTATCTGCAGCCAGGAATTAAACAAACCAGTAAATAACTTTACTTTAGTAAAGTAAAAATGACCTCCATGGTATTTTTCTTGGACATGTAATTTCTAAAACTCAATGCTGTTTTCTGAGAGCTTTTTGAGTTTATCAAATAGTGTTGAACTAAATAAGAATTCCTGAATGGCAAAGCTAAATATTGTAACAATATGAATATTTCTTCCAACTTAATATATAGTTTTAAGAAAAATTCATTTTTAAAGTGGCAAAATAATCATGTAAGAATAAGTGCAAACTTTTATTTTAAAGAAGAGTAGCTTTAAAACTGCAAACCTAAAATGATGTAGTAGTAAAAAAATAGGCAGGCATAGCAATGTACCTAATGGTTTAGAAAAGACGCTAGCATGTGTGGGAGCATTTCTAGGATATACATAATAGTTATTATAATAACAATAATAATTAACATTTACTTAGTTTTTTTGTGCTAGATATTATTCTGTTAGATATGTATTAATTTAATTGACATATCAATCTCAAGAAGTAGGCACAATTATTGCTTTTGATACTGTATATATTATATTCATTTTATACCCAAAAAAGCATCAGAAATCAATTGAGGAAGGAAGGAGACTATTTCAACCTATTATAGCTGGAACAGGTTCTAATAACCTGATTCTATGAATCATTTAGTTCAACTAACTTTGCTTGTTCAGATATAACACTTTGGCAGAGATTAATTGTCCTTTTAGTAACATAATTACTCACCTCTGCCCCGCAGCTGAGTTTTAGCAGGACATTTTCCACCTTCCCTAGCATTGAGGAAAAGCCATGTCAGACGTCATAACTGTCAGGACCGTGGGACATGTTGCATGAAATTCCTGGTCATAGCCTGGAAATAAAGATGCACCCCCCACCCCAACAGCCTCACCCTTGCCCTCTTGCCTCAGGCTTGGAAGGGCAAGACCTGGTAGCAAGACTGTCCCAAGCAGCAAGGGCATCTAGGAGAGGATGGAGTGCCACTACTGCAGGAAGTTGGGTCCTTAGATGACTCCTGGAGCAGCGCAGCTTATCTGGTATTCTGGGATCTATATAATACAATGTATTTTCCTATACCCAAACTAATATGAGTGGTTGTCAGCCTTCTAATAATGAATTGGTTTCCAACATATGTATTCCAATAGAGAAAGAATTAACATTTTAAAGATGATTGTCCCTCTAACAGCTGTTAGTCATTACTAATTAATAGATTGACATTCTGATGATGATTTTATTTCCTGTGTAATTCTGCCTCTGGAAAAAGATAAGCTGGTTTTGCCAATGTAAGTATTCTGGGTTCAGACAATTGTCTTGCAAATTTGGTTAGTGTCAGTCCACTTCTTCTGAGTATTTGGACAAAATTTAGTTTCTGGTCCTTCAAGCCAGAGGGCTAGATTATGAACTACAGTTAAAAACAAACTAAGAGGGCAGGCCATGGTGGCTCAGCCGGCAGAGTTCTTGCCTGCCATGCTGGAGACCCAGGTTCAATTCCCGGTGCCTGCCCATGCCAAAAACAAACAAAAACCACACACACCTTAGCTCACTTTTTCCTGGTAAACCAGTTTAACTTCTCTAGAAGATCACATATGTAACTGAGTAGCCGAGCATGAGGGTGATGATTTTAACTTATCTGATTTTCTACATTGGTAAAGCAGAAAAAAGCAGATAATATTGTGTCAGTAAAATAATTTAAAATCATTATCTGACAATGAAACAAGGATAGAATTTTGCCTGATTCTCTGAACTGCATTTATTATTTTCAGCACCTTAAATTTTACACAATGTGATTTTTAGCTTCTTTTCTCCCTTTGACTTATTGTTTAACTTTTCCTCTTAGGTGTTTCCCTATTGGGTAGGCTACCAGAGGAAGGGAGAAGTTATTTATGTCAATTTTGTAATGTGTTTTATATGGTAATAAAAAAGATGGACAGCAGCTGGCAGTATAAATTCATTTTCAAATAGTTTTGGCAAATATTTGAATCCAACCTCCACAACAGAACTTGAGCAGAACTCAAATGGCTGCTTTGGGGCCCCCCTGAAAATTTTGATTCTCTGAATTACTCTTCTTAGGATTCACATGCTGAGATTTTCACTTCATTTTGCAATGAACTAACATAGAGAAGGTGTGTTGAAGCCGTGGTGTTATTGACTATGTAGGGACTTAAACATATGGCAAGGTAAGATCTCATCCTTCTATTATACTTAACAAGAGTTTTGATGAAATTATTGCATTACTCAAGAAGCCCCATCAATCACTGTTCAGATGTTTAAATATTACAAATGGAGATTTTGCAGCTTGCGTTGCATAGTTTCACTATCTGTCTCAACAAAGAACATTTGGGAATTTTTTAGATGCTGTGCAATCTTCTATGCTGGGTGTGTTCCACAAAGGACTCTTATTTGCCTCTCAACTGAACTAAATTTGATCATTTTAATGATCCATGAAAAGGATTTAGCAAATGAGATTGCATAGCTAATTTTCTCAACTCAAAGGAGCAGGTTTCAACATATAGAAATGGGTAAGGAAAGCAGAGGGGTTCCCATTTCAGAAAATTGCCCACTCATTCAGACATACTAAACCGTGATCTTTTGGAGAGAATTATGTTGAGTCTCTGTTTGAAGAGTGAAGAAGTAGAATGCTGTCACTTAAAGACTATGTAATTCAAAATTCAGTCAAAGGAATAGCAGTACCTAAAACTTGGTAGATATTATTAGAATTACAATAAATAACGAAATAAATTATCCTTTTAAGAAAGCTTCAGTGTTCTGAAACATTATCTGTGAATTCTGGACCTAAAGTAAACTCTACCCATCTATTACTGACTGAGATACTTTTGTCATCATATTTTCAAAGTATTAGTTATTGAATTGTTAAAACCAGTATGTTTTTCTTTATGATTAAAATCTTAAGAAAGCTGTTGTTGAGATCTGCACATGAGCATACACTGTGTTTGTCTCCTTTACGAGGAAGTTCAGTTTGTTAAAGCACGGACATAACAAAAAAAGGCTGATTTTCATCACTGGGAATGTACCAGACGTTTACGCTGGTCGAACAACTGGACATTAGGAAGTTGTCAATATATCTCACAAGGGATTATGAACTGAAACTCTGTCACAAAAGCAAACCAGTATCATTACGGCCATCTAAATCCAGTCATTGTACCAATTTGAATGCTAGAAATTGATTTTTTTAAAAAAACCATATAAACACTACATTCAAGCGAAATGTACTCAAACTAGTTACATTTATCTGGTGGATGGCAGCAATAGTTTTGGAATTAAACTTCTCTGAATGAAGAGGGGAAAGAAAACTTAAAAAAAGGAGAAATTTACAAATTTATAAATTGTCCCACTTTCAAGAAAAAAAAGGAACTTAACATGAAGAAAAGAAAACCAGAACTTCTTGACTAACAATCAAAATTTCCGATGATTCCTGAAGTGCTATTTCTTGCCAAGAAACAGAAGGCTTCCGTGTTTCAAAGCAGGGAAGGCTGAAACTCTATGCCTGGCCATGTGCTAAATAAACACTTGACGTAACTACTACTTTATTCTTGTGGTAGATGTAACACAACAGTCCTATGAGGCAGAAATAATTATCCTCATTTTGCAAATGAGGAAATAGAGTGTGTGTAATATTCAAGATGGCAAACTTATAGGAACCAGGGCTTGAAATCATGTCCAGATTGTTCCAAAGTCCTTCTTGTTCCACTATACCATAAAGGGAATGCCAGTATTTAATAGTGAGACAGAAAAAAATGACAATATGATTTCATTTAAAAAATTAATGTAGCAGAATCCTAAACACCCATTTGAGGCAGACTGGAGGCTAGAAACAATTTAACACTGGATTTGAAGCCACACGCGTTGAGTTGTTTTCAGCCTTCATTTCCAACTTTATTTTGCCCCCAAGACTCAGGTGATCTGGTCGCCTCCTGTCAGCTCAGGTGCACACTCATCCCTCTGGCTGGCCTGGCCTTAGTTGGGATAGGTTTGGGGAACGTAGCCACACCTTTTGGAATAATGACCCCCCAAAGCTGTGAGTCCTCATCTCCAGAGCATGTGACTATGCTACCTCGCATGTCCAAAGGGACCTTGCAGATGTGATTAAGAAATCCTGAGATGGGTGTTCATCCTGTGTTATTCCTAGGATCCTTACGAAAAAGAATCAGAACAGTCAGAGCCAAATGAGGTGAGATAACAGAAGCAGAGTCGGAGAGCGAGATTTGAAGACGCTGTACTGCTGGCTTTAAAGATGGAGGAAGGGGCCATGAGCCAAGGAACACAGGCAATCTCTAGAAGCTGGAAAAGGGAAAGAAGTGGATTTTCCTGTGGAGCCTACAGAAGGAACTCAGTCCTGCCAACACAGCAATTTGAGAATTTCTGCCCTCCAAAATTGTAAGATAATAAATTTTGTGATAATTTGTTACAACAGCAATGGGAAATGAACACACCCATTCTTGCCAATCTTTTTTTAAAAATTTATTTATTAATTAAAAAATTAAGAAACCAAATAAAACATCAACATATATAATCAGTAATTCACAATATCATCACTTAGTTGCATATTCATCATTTCTTAGAACATTTGCATTAATTCAGAAAAAGAAATCAAAAGACAATAGAAAAAGAAATAAAAC
>PVIY010011411.1:0-65469 GCA_004026745.1 Myrmecophaga tridactyla | reverse complement strand
TTGCCATTTGTCATCTGAGCTTTTTGTTTTTCTGTTTCCTGATGTCTTTTAGTTGAAGATACTTCACAAACTACCAGGAGAAGTGGTTGAATTACCAGCTCCTCACAAGTGCCTCCCAAATCTTGACAGCTCCAGTTTCCTTATAACATCAGAATAAGAGAAAGCTTTGTTCCCTTTTGGACTCATTTGGACTACTTTACTTGAAAAATTAGTGACAGTTTCTGAGATTTTCATCTCCTACCAGATATACAGTATCTGCAAAATGAAGATAGAATTAAATGTTTGAATGACACTTCAACATTGGGCTATGTGAGTGTCATTTCTAGGACAACCAAATGATAGCTCTGCAGGAGGTTTTGGATTCTCCTTTAAATACACACATAGACACACATAGAAACCCTACGAGCTGTTTAATAACATTTGCACAGTCTTCCCATATTGCCCATTATCCTAAAATACAAAAATAAAGTAATTCCTAATTGATTCACCCCTTTCAGCCTGCTGAACTTTCAAATATTGAAAAATAAAACCCTGAAAGGCAGGTATGGGGAATGAAGACAGTCAAGCTAATTATCACCCTGTCTTTTTGTCTTTTTTATAAGTACAAAGAACTCAAAGGTCTCAGGGAGAGAACAAGAACTAGGAAAATTCAAAGTTACAACCTCAAGCAGTTTCCATCAAACCAATCCCTTTCTAACTTGCTATATGCAACCTAAGCCAATCCCTTTAAAGAATGGGAAAATCCATTTTCCCCAGCTACTGTGGAAAATCTGCCTCCAAGAGGTAAAACTGTAAAATCCCTGACTTGGTGAATATTCAAGAGCAAATGGATGACCTGAAGTTATAATTTGTTTTGTTATCTTTTTTTTTGGCATGGACAGGCACTGGGAATCAAACCCAGGTCTCTGGCATGGCAGGAGTGAAGTCTGCCTGCCGAGCCACTGCAGCCCGCCCTATAATTTGCTTTTTAATGTAAAAACAAATACACTTGAAACCAAAACTTGTTCAACATATTCCTATCTAAAATGCCAAGTTCTTCACAGACTCATCATTCTTTAGAAGCTAAACCAATTAGAATTGGGGAACATTTGACTTAGATCATCTAAATTTCAACACAGTTAATCACTGGATAGACTTCATGATGTGCTTTATCCATAAGGATTTTCAATTATTAAAAATTTCATGAAATTTTATTGCCCAGTTAGTTGTCATGCAATAACAAAAAGCATTGTGAAAAGCTTTTGAGTTAAGCTGTAAGTTAAATTTGTATAACTAATTATTGTTCGCTTTCTAGCTCTTGCATTTCCTTCAAAGGGGAACCAGAAGTTTAAGGGTAAACCTTGCTTACCTTCAGATTTTTCCATTGTTCCTATACTGCAATGGACATTGCCATTTTAATTTAAACTAACATCAGGTTATTAGATCTATATATAACATAAGGCAAAAACACAGTTAGCTTTTGAGAAGACTGCAATTGTAGAAGAGGGTATGATCATTCAAACACTATGAAAATCTCAAATGTGATATACATATTTTTACCTCTTCATCAAGAGTAATAGTTGTGTTAGATGTGGTATATGTGGCTTTTGGGGACTGTAGATTGCTTTTTATTTCTATTTTACTTATTTTTTTCTATAAATAAATCTCAGCACCTTGTTTGGATTATAAACAGCTCTGAAAACTCTAGGAAGGGAATTGCAAGTCTCAAAATACCAAACGATGAATAATTTTCCACCCAAATCTCTTTGCCTAGAGCTTGGTAGTGGTAGCACAAAGCCTAGTGGCAAAAAGATATTTCTTAAATAAATGACTCTTATTTATTTTTTCAGATTACAATGATTTTGTTTGTACTTAACATAATTAGAAAATACATTTTTAAAAGGAAAGGTATAAAAACCACACATAATTTACTACATAGAAGCAGTTACCATTTTAATATTATTTTTATGTAAAAAAGAATTTATGTAAATTTTTATAAAGAGAAGGAACTACATAGTCCCAAACCTCTATAAACAGTAATGCTCAAAGGATAGAGTATAGTTGAATTTAGTTGGAAATTTTTCTCAAATGTCACAATAAATGTATTGTATTTAAAACAAGAAAACAAAACTAATTTGATGAAATACAGTAACCGGTTTGTCTAGTTCAATAATTTATTAATAAAGCCTAATTAATGACTCAAGAACATGCAGTACATCCTAGGTCACGACAATGAAGATTAAATTTACGTAAAGGTTGAAATCATAGAAGGAAAAGAACGGGGGTTGAAAATTCAAATGCTCATACAATGATTAAGCTGATAATATAAATAAGTGGGTACAAATATCTGTCTATAGGAAAAAAAAAACCTAGGCAGTTCTCAGTTCCTGCCAATTGCTACCACTCAAAACAACAGGCCTGGCTGGTGGTGTTACATTCTTCTCTTTTTGTTTTGTTGTTGTTGTTTCTTCAAGAGAAGCCAGTTTGTTTTATGTACTATCTCCTAATTTAAAATTTTTCAATTAAATATAATGTTTTCAAATATGTAGGCCAGTCTACATGACTGTGAGCCAAATTTGGCCTGGAGGTAACTAGTTTGTAGCCCCTGATTATCAGAAACTAGACTGGATCGGGGTTGGACCTAGATCATATTTCTGATCTTCATGACAGTGCTGAGCACACAATCAGCTTACACAAACAGAATTCTATATTGATCTAAACTTTGGGGTTTACTGACTAGTAGGCAGAATAATGACCCCCCTCCCCCAAAGCTGTCCACAGCCTAATCCCCAGAATCTGCGAATATGTTGCCTTATATGGCAAAAGGGGTTTGGTAGGTGTGACTAAGGATAAAGACTTTGAAATGAAGATTATCCTGTACTAGGATGGGTACAATCTAAACATATGAATCCATAAAAATGGAAGAGGAAGGAAGAAGTATAGATCAGAGAGAAGGGACTGAGATGAATTGGACTCATCATCCCTGACTCAGAAGAAGGTGGAAGGGGGTTGCAAGCCAAGGACTGCAGGGGACTCTAGAAAATGGAAAGGGAAATGAAGTGGATTCTCCACTAGAGCATCCAAAAAGGAATGCAGCCCTGCCCTGCTGAAACCCTGATTTTAGCCCACTGAAACTGATTTCAGATTTCTGACCTCTAGAACTATAAGAAAATAAATTTGTATTGTTTAAGCCTGTAAATTTATGATGATTTGTTACAGCAGTCAATAACACATTAATACACTGACCTTGGCCTATCATTTTGTGGAATATGAAACTAAAGTCCATAGAGTTTAAAGACTATGCTAGCAGGAAAAACAAGTGTCCAGAGTCCCAGTCCAGTAATGTTTTCACCAGACTACCTTGATTGCTATCAGTTTGCTCTCATGTAAGTTTCCCATAATTGCAGAATGAATAACATGCCAAAATACTTTTTTTGTAAAAAAGGAGAAATGTTCTGTTTAATGACGATTTGCTGGAGCAGTGATGTTTGATTTGGGATTCAGAGATAGGTACAGAGGACAAGTAAGTGGGAGAAGGAGGTGTATTCAGTTTAAAAACTAAAAGTTGCACCAATATCCAGTATGCTGATCTTTTGTTGTTATGTAAATGCCTGCCTTTGAGCCTTTGCTGTCTAACCAGTTTGGAATTTGCAGATATTAAAACAGCTTGGGCTTGGGTTGCATGTCCTACTGTCTCTGGAAGATTTGTAAGAATCTGTTATCCCATGAATTATGCACATTTTCTGTTGGCTTGGATATCCCCCATCTGCAATGTAACTGGACCTGTGATATGCCTGCCAAGATCATGATTACAACCACAGCTCGACAGCAGCAGCAATGCTAGAGTCAGCAGCATGAAAGGCATTGGAGCTCAGGCTTGCTTGGAAAATCTGTCTGCTTTCACTTCTGCTTCCCCTTCAGTGTGTTGTAAGAGACCAGCCTTGTTACCAAATACAGACTGCTAAAAAGTCCACAATTAGGGCCGGGGCCCAGTGCCTGGGCTGCTGCTCCCTGAGAAATGGTGTAGAATCATACCAGGTAGGGACAGGAAAAGGTTCTGCTTTATGGTCTTAAAAGCCACAAGCATCCTACTCCAATTCTATTTAAGGCCTACAGGTTGTCCTTTCAAGCTGTCCTTGATATTCATTTTAGCCAGTTTTTACGAAGAAAAATATACCAGGATGAGAATAAAGAGGAAAAATATATAGCATATAATATGATCTGTCCTTCATCTTCTGCAAAATGTCCCAAATTGATCACCTCTCCAATCTTCCCTGTGCTGTCAGAGCTGCTGTAAGCAAAAGTGCCTTAATGCCCATGTCTCATCCTAGGCAAATAGCTGAAAGATGGTACGGCTATATCTCCCTTCATCAGAAGTGTCATGAAGGGTACCTGGAAGTATTCTTTCTTTGAGTCAATTAAAGAGAAATACACAACCTCCTGGGAATGATGGAGAGAGTTGAGCCCAATATCACAAATCAATCCTTGTTATCCTCAGATATGCATTATAATCTCCATCTCCAATATTATGATTTCCCAGAGTACTTCAACCTTTTCTGAGTTCAAACCCTACCTCAGTTTTGTATTTCAACTTTGCATTCAACCTTGACTATTTCCTGTGTGCACTAGTCAGTGGCAAAGTACAGTTCAAAGTAGCCAAAGCATAAAGAATTACTGACAAATACAACTGAAATATCCATCATTAGAGCATCAACTTCTGGAAAGCTGTCTCTATCTCACTCCCGGTTCTGTTTTCCTCCCAGTTGGCTCCATTCTTACCTAAGTGATGGCTAGATAGCTACCAGAAGCTTTATGCTTATATCCTATTTTCTCAACAACTCCAGAGGAAAATCATAACTTCTATCCAAAATTTCCAACGAAAGACTCAGAATTGTGTCTGACTCTGGGTGGCCTGGCTTGACCATATGCCCAACCCTAAACCAAATACCATAGCCCAATGTGATATAATTATTCATTGTTAGACACCTACATGCAGCAATAGATCAGTTCCATCTCAATCATAGTTTCAGTGAAGTTTGCTTCTCCAAGAAAATTCAGAGTACTACTCAAGGAAGAAAAGGAAAAAAATACTGAGCTGGCAAAATGACCAGAATTCAGTTTATCCTGACCCAGAGCCAGAATTATCACAGTGGCGCTATGAGATGAAAGGGATTATGGGTGTATTTTCTTCTCTGTATCCAAACTTCCTGTAATGTTATTATATTGTTCTATTTTTAAAATGTGCATGGAGGGCATGGAATAAAGAAAAAGAAAAGTGATGCCAAGTTTTAAATACACCTTTTGTAATATAAAGGTCAAAGGTTTGCTTCCAAATAAAAGAATCTCCAATTTCTAATAAATATTACCCTTTTTAAATCCCCTCCATGTGTATCATCTAATTTGATCAGTTTTAAAAGTCACTCTTTTGGAAGATGACTAAATGAGACAAATGACATTATGAACAAGACATCCAAATGAGAGTTCTGCTTCACTAAAGCATACTGCTCTGAAACCAAGGAAGTGGCTCCAAAATCATTCCAAGAAAACATGTTTGAAAAAATATTTTTTTAAGAAAAAAAGATTAAATATTTCAACTGATTTAAAACTTATGGGGGAGGACTACTATAAAGTTCCTTAGCCCAGCAGATTCAAGACCCTCTTTTACCCAGTCCCTAACTGTCTCACTAGCTTTCTCTACTACTATATATACCCAACTATGCACCCTACTCTCAGCAAACTGGTCCATTTGCCATCCCAGCAATCCACCAAGCATTTTAACCATTCCTGTCTTCTACCTAATTTGGTGACTGTGGGATACCCTTTAGCCTATTCTTTGCATATAAAACCCTTCTCACCTTTATGGGCCGTATTTTCTAGGGAGTATTCCCTGATCCTCCTATTGAGTTCTTGTGCTCTCAAAGCATATTATGAATACTCCTACTTAGCCTTTATTTCATTCTGCCTTATATTTTGGTTAATTATGTGCCCTTAGTGGGCAAGGCTGTGTCATTTTGTGTATATTTATAACTTCTTCTCCACCCCCAATAGCTCCATTGAATTGCTAATTTCATTTTATTTTATATTATATTATATTATATTATATTATATTATATTATATTATTTACTATATCATTATATATTTAGAAAATATTGGATTTATTCCTTCACAAACTACAGAAAGTACAAAATATGTCAAATCTTTAATATTAAGTATATAACATTTTCCATAGAAGCCTATCATTTTGTCTCCTTCTCCTAGGGACAAAAGAGAAGAGGAAAATAGTTCTGAACTATACCAAATAAAAAAAAGTTCTTAGAATGAAACCAAGCTCTCCTTACTATAATGTGACTGTGGCAACCATCTGAAAATAAAACTCTCACCCAAAAGGCAGCCAGATACAACCCTGGTAGACTGAGCCAGCATCTTTCCAGAGACACTTCCCAGGTAGCTAAATAAAACCATGCACAATCCTCTGGACCAAAGCCTGAAGCTAATTAGGAAGTTTCTGGAAAGGAATAGTGAGACATTTAATAAAAGGCCCACCACAAGCTATAGCATCCATATAATGTCTTTTCAAAATGCCAGAATTTCTTGTTTGCCATTAAACAATCACCAAACTAATAAAAATGAGAAAGGAGAGTTGGTGATGATGAAATTTTGGTGAGCCATGTGATATTTTTATGACTTTCAGTATCAGAACACTTCTCTTATAAAGCAAAAACAGCAGAGAAGACGCTCACATTTTCTTTTCCCACAGATATGACTTCTAAATGTCTAATTCAGCTGTCTTTTCGAGTACCTTTAAAGTAATTTCCTTCTGAAAGAAGTAATATCCCATCTAGGTTTTCCATCAAGTATGATTAATTAGGTGATAAAACAGATAGTTTTACAAAGTTACATCATCAAAAAGAAGGCTCATTTTTATCAAAAAATATTCCAAATTTATTCACTAATGTCAGTTCATATCAGTATAGTCAGGGCATGTCAGGGAAGGAGAGCCCTGACCCTCTCACACTATATCAGTGATACTTAGCTATCTAACATCAGGCATCATTACAGAAGCAATTTCTAACATGTGCAACCCCAACATCCATCAGTTAAAATAGAGGATATATGTGCGTCCTAGGCATCTGATGAGAGCTGTGGTTTTGTTGATATTTTTGTTACTTTTGAATTCCTACTCATATTTTCATAGAATCTCAAAACAGAAAGGAGCATTAAAGATAATAGCTTTAGCCCAGAGATCACAAACTTATAGGCCACCTTTTTGTTTCTTTAAAATTCCTATACCTATTTGTAATGGTGACTTAAAGTATGGTTCATCAATTTGGGGGGCAATAATGATTATGATTCCTCATAGGTATATAATACTTTATCGTTTATTAATACTTTTTCACAAATTATATTCAGAAATTATCTCTGCGAATTGTCCCATTACATTCTCCCAACTACTACCCAAAATTATAGAATTTCATAAAATGGTAAATATAGTTTAATTCTGAAATAACTTTTAATAGCAGATATTCCAAAATTATTCTACATAAAGAATTTACTTGTTTTGCCTTTGGAATGTAGCTTATATATTTTTTCTTTTATGGGAAAAAGAATTATGTGATCATATTTCAGAAATCTGAGTGCTTGATTATTATCAGCAGCAAGCATTTATCAGAGAGCATGCATCAGAACCACAACATTTCAAGTTTTCAAGCCTTAAATGCAGAATATAATTTTAATATTGATTGAGCAATGAATCATATTTAAAGGGTGTTTAGTAGATTCATGTCAATATAAATATTAACAAGACTGCCATATTTCAAATTATTTCAAATATAACAGAAGAAGATAGGGCAGCAGTAATGAAGAAAGAAGGAGTTAATAAAGGCCAAAAGTAAAGAAAAAAAAGAATGAATGGATGAAATAATTATCCTGAAAATTGAAAATTCAAATTTCCCAAAGCCCAACAATCATGCCCAAAGGCAAAACAAGTAACTTCTTTATGTAGAATAATTTTGGAATTCAAGAAAAAGCTAACAAAGTCATTTCCATCAAATCCTTCCCATCTACTGGTTAATGCCTGAAATTTAGTTTGAGGAACTGACCTTATTAAAATTCTATTCCTTTTTGGGATAGAGTGGGAACCATACAAGCTGCTCTTGGTTATCTATACTCACTGTAACTAGTAGTGTAAAAGAGCGAAATTTTTTAAGGTGAAGAGCCGATGATGAAGTAATGATACCACGTACTATTAGGTGCCAAGCATTTGATAGCTACCATCTCATTTAACTCTCACATCACTGCTATGGCTTAGGAATTCTCAACTATATTTTGTATATAAGGAAACCATGACTCACAAAAGTTAGATCATATACCTGACATTTGGGGGGAGCAAATGAAGAACATGGATCTTATGGAGGCAGAGCTGTACCATCATGGAACTTGAACTGATTCTAAACCAAGTCTGAGCCATTGACTTGGGTTTTGTAAAAGAAGCCTCAGTATCGAAAGACTTATTTCCTAAAGTAATTGAATAAAGTGACATTCTGAATTGGGAAGTAAATAGGCAGAAGAGACCAACAAAGAAAAGAGGCTGCTTTCTCTGTCTCTCACATACACAGACACACACTTAAGTCCAAAGTCCATTGATAAAGAAATAGAAAAAGCCATCTAATAAGCCATGCACTTAAAATCACATTTCCTAATGCTTTATGATTCTGTCACAACAAGGGTGTATATTTATAGAGACAAAGAAAACTGATGGTAAGGAGGGATTTTAATTCATGGCAAGAAGAAATTGATTAAAAAAATAAATGGTACTGAACTTTGCCTCAGATTTGAACAAAGGATGTGGGGAATTCCTTAAATATAAATGGTTTTAAAAGTTAATGAGGGCTACAAACAGGATATTTCCTGAGTTTGCCAAGCAAAGACATAAGATAATTTAATACTCATATTAACAAAGATGAGAGGAATAGGAATGGTTATTTGATTTTTATTTTGTTAAGAACTTCCCCTAGAGGTTTTGTTTTCTTAAACAACAGCCTTTCACCCAAGAAAGAGTTTTGGAGACCACAAAATGAAACAAAATCATGGAAACTGAAAACGGTTAACTAGATGTGATGGCACTAATTGTATGAATTATCAAGATAGCAAAAAAGAAAAAAATATTTAAAAATGAGCAATTACATATATCAAAAACATTGATAAAAGTAGCATTAGAAAAACAATTCTGAAGTTTCCCAAAACTCAAAGTCACTGCTGAATCATAGTCAACCTGATCCGACAATGTTGATGCCCATCACCAATCCCATTTCATAAGGATCTCTTCAATGTTTTTCTTTATGAATAAAAGCTTTTACACTATGAAAAACTAGAAATAGCCAAAATCCTATAATAAAAGAAGGAGAGCAAGATGTAATGAGAAAAGCCTTCAAACAAATCTTAGTCCTGTTTCCCCTTGGGACTCTAGGATTCCAAATCTTAAGCATCATGTATTTCAATCTGTAAAATAAGGAGGTTGAAATAGATAAACTCTGGCATCTCACATTCTATTATTTTTGAGTCTTTTTTGACTGGATTTTTAAAAATCCATGTAGTTCAAAAGCTTCTATACCATCAGTTTAAACATTAATTAATTTAAAAATTAAAACAGCCTACACTCAGGAGTGTCCCCTGAAAAAGAAATTCTTCAAAATTCTGCTTTCCTTAGAGCATGCCAAATGAAGTCTACTTCTACGCACACTACTGATCCCTGATTGATGCAGAAGAGCTGGCAATATTTTTTTTTCAGAAAACAAAGTGCTAGGAATTTCTGTGGTAATTAAATTCTCCTTTGTTCTGGCCACAGCGCTGCTAGTTTAACTAGCATTTCACTGCCCTCTCTTGGTAGATAGTGAGATAACAGAAACTGATTGGAATTTGGCTTCAAGTTTCAAGAAATCACTCTGATTCTTACCAGTAGGGGCAGCTACTGACTAATCAAGTATAAATGCAATATGTAAAGTGCTGCAGGTTGTTTTTCTTGGGGAGCAACTCACAGATGGAGAGTAACATGCTGAGAGATTATTAGGGAGTGTTCTGAGGATCAACACTTTTCAGGGAAAACAAGAGAGAAGGCAGAAGATGGGCTGCAATACTGTTCCAAAAAGGTCAACCCCACAGTGGGCCCTGAGGCTGGGATGGCCCTTTGCCTGTCCTGAGTTGGACAAGGACACTTGACCTTCATAGCTTCATATTAACTGGTACCATGGAAAGTACCCCAATAAAGTACCATGAATTTGAGCAAGATGACTGTTCAGACAAGGGAAGTTCCTGGAGAGAGCTGATCATGAAGGATGGTCCGCTGTTGGCACTCTCAAAAGGAGAGTTTGGGTGGTGTGTGGCAGTGTCCACTAAATAATTACTCTATGCTCTATAACTTTCTGTTTCTTAATAAACACCATGCAAATAACTTTAAAAATCATTATAGGGCAGTGCGATGGTGGCTCAGCAGCAGAATTCTAGACTGTCATGCTGGATACTTGGGTTCGTTTCTCATGCCTGCCCATGTTAAAAAAAAATTATAAAAATCAAAATAATTAAATACGGAAATGGTGCAGCCACTTTGAGAAAGCACTTTAGTAATTTTTTTTAAAACTTACATGTGAGTATCAAATGAGTTAGTAATCCCACTCCAAAGTGGGAGAGAAATTAAAACATACGTCCACACAAAGGCTTTTGCAATGTTCACAAAAGCAATATTCATGATGATCAAAAAATGGAAACAACCCAATGTCCACCAACTGGTGACTGCATAAACAAAATGTGGTATATCCATAAAGTGGAATAACATTCAGCAATCAGAAGTAACAAATATTAATTTATATGTCCTACAGCAAGAGTGAATCTCAAAGACATGGTGCTAAATGAAAGTAGTCAAATGCAAAAAACCACATATTAAATGATTCCATTTATATGAAATGTCTAGAAAGGGCAAATCTAAAGAGACAAAAAGTAGATCAATGATTGCTGGATGCTGGAGGTGGGAACAGGAAGTGATTTCAAAGGCTATGATCGACTTTTGGGGTGAAAGAAATATTCTATCATGAATCTTGGTGATGGCACTACTCTGTATATTTATTTTAAATATTTGAATTTTATACTTAAAAGAGTAAATTTCATAGTAACTAAATTATACTCAAAAACCACAGGAAGGAAGGAAGGGAGGGAGTGAAGGAGAGGGGAAGATAGGCAGACATAACCCAAACAGTGTATTTTTCTCTGAACAGGACCATGGGGATTAAAATAATAGTAACCTAACCTTCCTCTGTCAGAAAACGTCAAATCAGCAGGTCCTTGAATGTCAACATTAGTAACTAAATTCATTTTGGGGAAGGCTTAACATTAACTAGATTTCATAAACAGTATGACAGATGCCTCCATAACAGTGGTAGCAGACGGGTCTGTCAGTCATACAAAACACAAACAAACTCTGAAGATACAAATATTCAGTGTACATATTGCATTTCATCTTCACCCAGACTGACAAACGGAACTGTTCTTTCTTATTTCTATATATACATATCCATACACTTAATAAAACCTATTTTTCCCCATCAAGATGACCTCTGATCAATTTAATATGACTTCACCATGAAACAAAATCCACAGGGGACCAAAGGAGTAGTGAGGATGAAGAGAGAGAAGAAGAGGTATCTAACCTCTATTGAGAACTATATTCCAATACTGTCCTAGGTACTCTTCATATATTATGGCACTTTAAATCCAACTGTATCTCTGTGAGGGAGATAGTATTTCTATTTAATGAAGAAGAAAGCTGAGGCTCAAAAGATTAAGCAATACATCTGAAGCCATCTAGAATTGTAAAATGACTACAGATAAGACTATAAACTAGACAATATACAAATAGAAAACTATTCTATGATTGTCTTCTTAGTTTATGTAGCCAGACTGTACCCCTATGTAAAAGGATGGAGTGTATTAATACCTCCTAGGCCAGTGCTACTAAAATATAGTCTGTGGACCATACTGGTTCATAGAGTGTTATGTTGCCAGGATAACCACAGAATATAAGCTTGACTATTTAGGAACTTTTATTGTAATTTGACATTGCCATGACATCCACAGGTGAAGCTGTTGAACTCAAGTGGCGAGCTGCTTGGGTCTACACAATAGGATCATTTTACAATTTTTACCATTTTTTCAGGTTAGTTTCTTACCTATAACTCACAAGCAACTAAAAATCTGAGAAAAATGTAAGCATTTTTGTTCAGTTTCCAAGGCTGCTTAAAGCAGATACCATGAAATGCATTAACTTAAACAATGGGAATTTATTAGCTGACTGTTTGAGGTTAAGGAAATGTTCAAATCAAGGCAAAGACTGGCTGCAGGTAATCCTTGGCACCTTTGCCATGTGGCAAAGTGTTCCCTGGTCCCTTCTTTTCCAGGTTTTGTTGCACTTAGCTTCTTGTCCCTGGCAGAATGAGGGGACCTGTTCTCCCCACCCCTTCTCTCTCTTTCTCTGTGTTCATTCTATCTATAAAGGACTCTAGTAATAGGAATAAGACCATTCCTGAATGTTCACATCTTGACTGAAATAGCCTCATCAAAAGATTCTACTTACAATGGGTCCACCCCCACAGGAATGGATTAACTTTAAGAACATATCTTTCTGAGGTACATACAGCATCAAACCATCACAATCTGTTTATTTTTAAATCTTATTTTTATAATCATTTTAATTTTAGATCAATGTTGTTCTTTTTAAATTTATACTTTAATGGTATGAGCTAATTTAGAGAAATAAAATTATTTTATATTTAACTCTAATACTTACGCTGAGAAAAACTTGGCTGAAAATTTTTCTTGTCAAGAATAGACACATGATTTATAAATGCAGGAGTAGTAATTAATCAAACACTGATGAGAGAATTTATTCCAAATAAATGAGGACCAAAAGAATAAGTACTAATTCGATTCAGAGATATAAAACTTCACATTATGACTTTATTGTTGTAGCTATAACTGAGGGTGAAGTACTAAAATTACAACATGGGGTGGCTGCCGTGGCTCAGCAGGCAGAGCTCCGACCTGCCGTGCTGGAGGTCTGGAATTTGATCCCTGGTGCTTCCTGCCCATATGCAAATTAAAAAAAAAAAAAGAAAAAGAAAAAAATTACAACATGTTGTTTGTGGAAATGCACTGGCTAATAAAACCTTAACCAGCTCTTAATGAGTGTGAGTTTTGGTTTAGGATGATGAAAATAATCTGGAAGTAGATAGTCGTGAAAGGGACATAGTTTTGGCAACGTACTTAATGTCGAAGTATTGTCCAATTAAAATGAAAAAAGTACTATGGTAACAGGTCTAAGATATAGTATTCCTCTGCAAGTTCACATAATTTTAAATATATGCCCATATTGTAAAAACACAAAGGAAACAAACAAAAATTCTAATCTAAAGTAACAGTCATCAGGATGGTCATTATCCTTGTGAATTAAGGTAAGGATGGGAAGGATCATGAGGGCCTCTGAGAGTACAGATAATGATCTGGGTGGTAGTTACATGGGTGTTCTCATTTTGTAAAATGTTATCAAGCTGAACACTTATGATTGGTGTACTTTTATGAAGGATGTTATATTTGAATAAAGTGTGCAAAAGTAAATTAAAAGGCAAAGTAAACATAAGCAGCTCTTTCAAATAAAATATAAATAAATACAAAATCAAAACAGTCTTTAAAATAAAGGGTATTAAATAAAAAAGCTAATAGAAGATGTTCACTGTTTCACATATAAATATTAGCATTTCCTAGGCTTTTTCAGTACCACTTCAAGTTGCTAAGAACACATATGAAAACATCTCCTTAGAAAAATGACTTACAAAAATGTTTGATTGGAAATGTACATGAATCTACAGCAAAGAAAGTAGCTAAAATATCACTTTTTCTATGACACAATTGCCCAATATATGTAGGCACTGGCTAATGATATGGAAAACCAACTCACAGAATAAAGCAAGGTAGCAAAGTATGTTTTCATTGCTAATATGGCAATGCTTTCAATATATAGTTAATTTTAACGTGAAAGATAGTGATGAGCTTAATGTTGTATCTTTTATTTTTTGATTTTCAAGGAGCTCTTATTCTGAAAGGACTTATTTTGGTAGAATTAAGTATGGGAAAGAATTGAAACCTTCTGTTCTCATGAGAGAATAATATTTTCTTTCATGCATCTCACACTGGCACTTGACAGATTCTGTTGTTAGAATTTTACATTGAGAACATAATAAGTATTTTTTCTTATGCATAAATGAAACATAAACAGAACAGATAATTCTAGAAAGAGCCCATGATTAGTAATTTATTTTAGTGTTTTGATCTGTTTTCACTTAAACCAGTGGCTGTGGAAATTAGACAAAGGATATTAAAATCACAAATCCTCCTTCTTGATGACTATACAGACCTCAGTAATCAAGAGTCAGAACTGAACTTACTCATCAGTGTACTCATGGGCCAGTGTACTAAAGAAATGAAGATGAAAACAGATTCAACTTTTATCCTAATATTTCTATTTTCTTCTGTCCTCAAAAAAAGTATTATTTCCAAAATAGAATTTAGTAACATTATTAAATAACTGATGTTTCCTTGGATGAAAAATAAATATACAAATTAAAAATATATTTCTGATTGACCATAATGGTGGCATAAGATACTCCAGGGTGACACTCCAGCATACCTCTTTCAACAACGAGCAAAACATGGCAGAGCCATCTTCCTCAGAACTTGAGAAAGCAGTTAAAAATTTGCTTGAGTACCAAATTTTTTTAAATGTTAAAAATAGTAGAAGAAGCTCTTGGTGTTCTTTCTGTACCCTCTATAACCCCTTCCTGGTATGCTGTAGAGCCATCCTGCACTACCACTGTGGGGTCACTGGCTCTGTTTTGCCAAGAACAGAGTGACCCTTATGCACATATTAGGGTGCCTGTATAGTCAAGGCCAAGTTATTGGATGGCAACTGAAAGACTGAGTGAGGAAACTCACGCCTAGCTCACCCTTCCAGAACTTGGCTTGGAGGCAGAAGTAGCTGGTGAATAGCCAAAGCACTGTAAGAAACAATTAAGTGAAAATTACCTGGCAAAGTATAACTTGATTTAAGCCATACAATATAGCACCTAGTGAGAGAGAAAGATTGTTTCATAAGGAGTATAGGAGGCACTGAAATTTCTATAAAGAGGAATTCCTGAGGCCATGAGCAAAGCAAGCCCAGGACAAAAAACAGCTTTCACATATGTCTCAGCATGATCTACTTGAGCAGAGGGATAAATTCTGAAGGAGAGCACCAGTCAAGCCAGTCAATTTGCAAAGATGTGAATGATGTCTTGTGACTTGGTTTGTTTATTTTTGTTAACTCTTGGGACTCCTGGAAATGCCCATCATAACACTAGGGACTAGATCTTAGAGTTAATATTTTAAAATATTAAAATGTACATTGTGCAACAAAAGATTTAAGAAAAACAAAGAAAGAGGAAATAATGGCCCATCCAAGAGAAAAGTAGTAAAACATTAGAAACCATGAACAAAGAAGACCAGACTTTGGATATACAAGAAAAAGACTCTTAAAAATTGTCTTGGAGACATAATCAATGACCCTGCAGAAATAAAGAAGTAATGAGAGGAAACAATGAACAACTTTATGCTAACAAACTCAACAATGTAGATGAAATGGACAACTTCCTAGAAAGGCATGAACAACCAACATTGACTCGAGAAGAAATAGATGGCCTCAACGAACCAATCACAGGTAAAGAAATTGAAGCAGTCATTAAGAAGCTCCCTAATAAGAAAATTCCAGGACCAGATGGCTTCCCATGTGAATTTTACCAAACACTCAAAAAGAATTAGTACCAATCATGCTCAAACTCTTCAAAAAAATTGAAGAGGAGGGAAAGCTACCTAATTCATTCTATGAAGCCAACGTCACCCTCATATCAAATCCAGACAAAGATATTACAAAAAAAGAAAACTACAGACCAATCTCTCTAAATAATGTAGATGCAAAAATCCTCAACAAAATTCTAGCAAATTGAATCCAGCAACACATTGAAAGAATTATACATCATGACCAAGTAGGATTCATTCCAGGTATACAAGGATGTTTCAACATAAGAAAATCAATTAATGTAATACACCATATCAACAAATCAAAGCAGAAAAACACATGATCATCTCAATTGATGCAGAAAAGGCATTTGACAAAATTCAAAATTCTTTCTTGTTGAAAATACTTCAAAGGATAGTAATAGAAGGGAACTTCCTCAACATGATAAAAGAGTATATATGAAAAACCCACAGCTAACATCATCCTCAATGGGGAAAAACTGAAAACTTTCCCCCTAAGATCAGGAACAAAACAAGGATATCACTATCACCATTGTTATTCAACATTGCGTTGGAAGTTCTAGCCAGAGCACTTACACAAGAAAAAGAAGTACAAGGCATCAAAATTGTAAAGGAAGAAGTAAAACTCTCACTGTTTACAGATCATATGGTTGTATATGTTGAAAATCATGAAAAATCCTCAGCAAAACCACTAAAGTTAATAAATGAGTACAGCAAAGTGGCAGGTTACAAGATCAACACTCAAAAATCTGTAGTGTTTATATACACTAGTAATGAACAATCTGAGGGGGAAATCAAGAAAAAAATCCCATTTAAGTTGCAACCAAAAAAATAAAATATTTAGGAGTAAATTTAACTAAAGATACAAAAGACCCATACAAAGAAAACTACAAGAAATTGTTAAAAGAAATCACGGAAGACCTAAATTAATGGAAGGGCATACCGTGTTCATGGATTGGAAGACTAAATATAGGGAAGATGTCAATTCTACCTAAATTGACTTTCAGATTCAATGCAATACCAATTAAAATCCCAAAAACTTATTTTTCAGAAATGGAAAAACCAATAACCAAATTTATCTGGAAGGTTAGGGTGCCCCGAATAGCTAAAATTTTCCTGAGAAAGAAAAATGAAGTTGGAGGTCTCACACTACCTGACTTTAAGACATATGATGAAGGTACAGTGGTCAAAACAGCATGCTGCTGGCATAAAGATAGATATATTGACCAATGGAACTGAATAGAGTGTTCAGATATAGACCCTCTCATCTATGGGCAATTGATCTTTGATAAGGCAATCAAGCCAACAAACCTGGGACAGAACAGTCTCTTCAATCAGTGGTGCTTAGAGAATTGGATATCCACATGCAAAAGAATATAAGATGATCCATGTCTCACACCCTATATGCAAATTAACTCAAAATGGATCAAAGACCTAAACATTAGATCTATGACCATAAAGCTTTTAGAAGAAAATGTAGGGAAATATTGTAGGAGCAAGGGTTAATGGAAGAACTGCAGAATTTATTGGGAGCAACTGGCATTAGAGTGGCGGTGGCAGTAAACTGTGGAGACTGTTATCTGCTTAATGGAGAACAGTCTGGGAGGGAGAGAATGTTTATTTGTTCTTAACCCCAAGTTCTTTATGGCCATTTTTAGTATGTAGGGAATGAACACTGAAAAGTAAGCACTCTGTCTTCTCATGAAATCCATGCATGCTTTTTGTCACATAAAACCTGCAGTATATAAACAGGAACTAGTTAAGAATAAAATTGTCTGTAGTCTGTTGTCACTAAGCCTCAGACCCCCTGATCCCGTCTGTCTTTCTCACCATTCCTTAATATCCTTTGAGCTCCATCCCATAGGAAGCAACAAAATATCTTATAAATCTTCTAATAGGAGATGGTTTCCTAGACCTTACACCCAAAGCATGAGCATTGAAGAAAGAAAGAAAGAAATGGGAACTCCTCAGAATTAAATGCTTTTGTGCCTCAAAGAACTTAGTCAAGAAAGTAAAAAGACAACCTACACAATGGGAGACAATATCTGGAAACGATGTATCAGCTAAAGGTCTAGTATCCAGAATATATGAAGAGATTGTTCAACTCAACAACAAAAAGACAAGCAACCCAATTACAAAATAGGCAAAAGACATAAACAGACACTGCTCAGAAGAGGAAATACAAGTGGCCAAAAGGCACATGAAAAATGCTCAACTTCCCTGGCTATTAGGAAAATGCAAATCAAAACCACTATGAGATATCATCTCACACCCACCAGAATGACCATTATCAATAAAACAAAAACAACAAGTGCTGGAGAGGATGTGGAGAAAGAGGCACACTTATCTACTGTTGGTGGGAATGTCAAATGGTACAACCGCTGTGGAAGGCAGTTTGGGGATTCCTGAGGAAGCTAAGTATAGAATTGCCTTATGACCTGGCAATATCATTGTTAGGTATCTACTCAGAGGACATGAGGGCAAGGACACAAATAGACATTTGCACACCGATGTTTATAGCAGCATTATTTACAATTGCCAAGAGATGGAAACAGCCAAAATGTCCATCAACAGATAAATGGCTAAACAAGCTGTGTTATATACATAAGGTGGAATATTATGCAGCTGTAAGACAGAATAAAGTTATGAAGTATGTAACAACATGGATGGACCTTAAAGACATTATGCTGAGTGAGATTAGCCAGAAGTAGAAGGCCAAATACTGTATGATCTCACTGATATGAACTGACAACTTGGAAATTTTCAGTTGGTAACAGAGACCATCAGGAGATAGAAATAGGGTAGATTAAAAAAATGTCTTAAATAGTTAAAGGAAAATAGAGACAAAAACTAAAGGATGTTGGAAAAACCATATGTTATCAAAATGAGAATTTCAAAAAGAGATAGAAATTATGTAAAGTAACCAAACAGAAATGCTGAAGTTGAAGGTCAAAAAATAAAAATTAAAAATTTCTGGTGTGGTTCAACAGCAGACTGGTGCTCGCATAGGAAATAATCAGGGAAAAAAAGATAAGGCCACTGAAATTATTCAGGCTGACGAGCGGACAGAAAAAAGAATAAAATCGAACAGAGCCTAAGACACTTACAGGACACCATCAAATGCATCAATATATGCATTATGGGAGTACCAGATGGATAAGAAACAGAGAAAAGGGCTGTTTTAGTCTCCTGGTTGCTAAAACACTTACCATGCAATGAGCTCGTTTAAACATCAGGAATTTATTGTCTCACAGTATTGAATGTAAGAGAAATCAAAATCAAAGAGTCATGATGGTGATGCTTTCTCTCAGAAGACTGTAGCATTCTGGGACTGGCTTTGGCAAATATTTAGTCTTGGCTTTTTGTCAAGTGGCAATTTATATGGCAACCTCTTCTAGCTTCTTATTCCATTGACCTTCAGCTTCCAGATGCTTCCTCTGTCTTTTACCTCTTTTGTCTTCTCTGTAAGTCCTCTGGTTATAGGATTAAGACCCATCCTGATTCAGTTGGACAATATTTTAACCAAAATATTCACATCCAAAACTCTATTTATGATGGGTTCACATCCACAGGGATGGATTAAGCTTAAGAACATGTTTTGTGTGGATACATAAACCCCAAGCCACCACAGGAGCAAAAGGAATAGTCAAAGAAATAATGATAGAAAACTAACCAAATTTAATGAGACATACATGTGAATATACAAGAACCAAACAAACCCCAAACAGGATAGATAAACTTGTACATAAACAAGCCCAGATATATAGCAAACAAACCGTAAAATGTTAAGGACAAGGAGAGAGTTCTGAAAGCTACAAGAGAAAAGTCATATGTTATGTACAAGGAAGTTCCAATGAGATGATGGACTAGTTTCTCATAAAAGAAATGGAGGCAAAAAGACAGTGGACAACATTTAAAGTGCTGATAAAAAACAATTGCCAACCAAGAATTTTTTATACCCAGAAATACTACCTTTCAAAAATAAGGAAAGGTAAAGACATGCCTATGTAAACAAAAGCTGGAGGAGTTTGTCATCACTGGAAAGCCCCTACAAGTCATGCTAAAGGGAGTTCTTCAGACTGAATGACAGCAAACCAAAGCAGCATAAGGAAGTAAAGCACTCTGGTAAAGGCAAATATATATAGAAATTTTAAATGCCAGTCTCATATTTATTAAGTTTTTTGTATGTAGCTCCACTTTTCACTACTAGAGTTTCAAAAGTGCAAATGCATAATAGGTAATGATAAGCCTATTGTTCTGCACATAAACTTACAAAAACATAATTTGTAAAAAGTACAACAAAGAAGTGGAGGATGGAGGGACAGTATATGTATATGCTATTAATGTTAAATTAGTATCAAATCAGATGTGATGATTATAAATTTATGATGTTAAATTTAAGTCCCATAGTAGCCAGAAAGAAAATATATTAAAATATATAGAGAAAGAAAAGAGAAGGGACTAAACAGTACAAAAAAATAAATAAAGATAAAAGTAGGCATTAACAAAAAAATTCAGAGGCAAAATGGAATAATTCTTACAAACACCAAATAGCAAATGGAAGAAGGTAATCCTGCATTGTCATTAGAACTTTAAATGGAAATGGATTAAATTGTCCAGTCAAAAGGAAGAGATTGGCAGGATGGATTAAAAAGAAAGCATGGCCAAGAATATTTTGTTTATAAGAGACTCACCTTAAATTCAAATACATAAGTAGCTTGAAAATGAAAGCATGGCAAAATATGTACCATGAAAATAGTAATCAAAATAGAGCCAAAGTGGCTATTCTAATATCCACAAAAAAGTTACTAGAGCTAGTAAACAAATTTATCAATGTGGCAGGGTACAAATCAACATGTAAATATCAGTAATATCTCTGAACTATCTCAAGAGAAAATCAAGAAAAAATCCCATTTACACTAGCAACTAAAAGATTCAAAGATCTAGAAATAAATTTAAGCAAGGCTGCAAGGGACTTGTACAGAGAAAACTATAAAACATTACTTAAAGAAATCATTGCCTGATGCACATAGCATCAGTGAGTAGACACCAGGATTTCTTTCTGTTTTGCATGGGCAGGCCCCAGGAATCGAACTTCAGTCTCCAGCATGGCCCAAGTCTAAATATTTTTAAGATATCAACTCTCCCCAAAGCTATTTACAGATTCAAAGCAGTTCAAATAAAAATTCCAGCAGCTTTCTTTTCAAATATGGGGAAAAAATCATCAAATTTATATGGAAGGCTAAGGAGCCCCAAATATCCAAAAACATCTTGAAAAAGAAAAATGACATTGAAGGACTCACACTTCCAGATTTTAAAACTTATTACAAAGCTACAGTAATCAAAAGAGCAGAGTATTGGTGCAAGAATAGACAGAAAGATAATGGAATCTAATTAAAACTGCAGAAATAAACCTTCGCAATTATGGCCAACTGATCTTGATATCTGAAAGCCGTAAAACACACTTTAAGAACCATTGCACAGTATTAATCATCTGGTCTTTGCATTTTGTAGGTCTTTATTTATTTTATTTTTCTAGTGATTTGTTTTTACTGTATTTTTAAAAAGTATTGGTCTGCATGGATTGGAAATGTATTTTTAAAAATACTTGAAGTTTTTAGGGTGCACAGGTCATCCAGTGGTAGAATGCTCACCTTTCATGCAGGAGACCTGCATTCGAATCCTGGACCATGCACCCCCCCAAAAAATAAAAAACTTGAAGTTTTCTTCACAGTTTGAAGCAGTACCACTCTAATTTGTCTCTGCATGATTGATACAATAAATTATTCATCAGTCACTTCTTTTGGTAAATTAATTTAGTAGTACTATCTTGAAGTACAACTATATGAAAGTTGTGATAACCTCAAAGAGCTCTTTTTTTTAAGGGGATATAAAAGAGCACATTTTTTAAAAGCTAGGTATATGAAATAATACATCTAGATGCTCTTAACATTTTACTGTGATTTTGTAGTTTCAAAATGTCAAATAAAAAATAGCCTAGGCCCTTCAAGAGGTTAAATGTGTTTGTAATAGTTAAAAGAATCGAAATACTCTACATATCCTTCAACAATGAAACAAATTTGAGACATCCATACACTAGGATACTATAAAGCCATGAAGTACAAGGAATCTCTTATATGTGCTGTTGCACAACCATCTTCAAGGTATGTTAGATAGTGCAGAAAAACAGTTATAGAAAAATTTATACCAAGATACCTTTTATGTGGGAAAAAGCTGAAGGATATGTAAATACAAGTATAAGCTGGTATATGTGGAGATTCTTCTGGAGGAATTAACAAGAAACTGGTGATCTTCTGAAAGATTGGGGGGGCTTCTGAAAGATTAGGGGACAGGGACTTTAGAATGGGAAAAAGCCTACTTTTCCTTGCTCATTTGTTCTGTGATTTTATAACTATAATATTTCTGTAGTTCTATGATCACATCTGCATGGAATTTCAACAAAAAAGCAAAATTAATTTTATTAAGTGAATTACTCAATTTTTTTTCAAAAAGGTCAAATTAGAAATAGAGAAAATGTTCTTGCAAATATTTAATCAGAACCTTCTATGTATCTAACTGTTCTCAAGACTGAAGAAATGTACTAGATAAAGAAATAAAATGACTTCATGTGATATACAATCCTTGATTAGATCCTGAATGAAAATTAAAATTCAAGATCATTATTAAGACAAATGTATATGGACTGTACATTAAACAATATCACATCAATTTAAATTCCCTGAGTGTGATAAGTGTATATTGGTTACCAGAAAAAATATCCTTGTTCTAAGAGATAAATGCTGAAGTATTTTATGGTAATATGTTATGATATTTACACTATCTCAAATGATTCCAATACAAACTGATATATATGTATGCACAAATACATATATAGGACTATATGTGTGTATTTATGAAAGAAAAAGAGAAATAATATATATGTGGCAAAAATGTTCAAAACTAATCTAAGAAAAAAGTAAATAACTTTGCACTATAGTATTCTTGCAACTTTTCAGTAAGTTCAAAATTTTTAAAGTTAAAAATTTGGATAAAAGAGAAAGCTTTCTTTCCTTCAAAATTTTGTCTAAAAGCCAGTAGGTGAGCGAATAATCAGGTCTATGCTTCACTGGGTAGAAAGGGGGAGGGAAAAGGAGGGAGAAATGTTGGAGAAATGTTTACTTATAAATCTCATAAGAGAAAGTAAAAGATGAACCTGTAAGATCTTTTTGTACCAGAAAATAAGTGTTCAGAGAATGGTAGTGATAATATAGAAGAACCCAGAATGTCGCTTGAAGGAGCTTCCACTGGTCAAACCTAAGACAATCTGAGCATCAATATAAATAATGATGGTACTGGAATACAACTCATTAAAAAAAATAAGAATCCATGAGATTTTACTTCCACAAATAAATAATAAAAAAATCAATAGGAGTAGAGAAAACTTTTACAAAGATGAATGCAGAAGAAATAATGTTCTTAGAAAATTGTTTGGAAAAAGCAGTAGAAATAATTAATTCAGTCAAAGTATATCAATGGATAGTAAAACCAGCAGATGAAAGTGTGATGAAGAATAAGAAATTGTCATAGTCTCAAAGTGCCTCCCCACAAATCCTTATTGATTGTAAAGGGAAAATGAGTAACTTTGCAGTGAAGAAACTTAGAAGATACCACCACCATAATCAAGTGATTATGGTTAATATCACCAATAATCTCTTAAATTGAAATCAAGCACCACCTGATGAAATGGAGCAATATCTGTGATATTCCTGATTAAAATGCACAACCTAAATATAACCATTAGGAATTCTACTAAATAAATTGATCTTTAATTTTCAAAAGTGTCAAGGTCATAAAAGTCAAGGAAAGGCTAAAGAACTGAAGGAGACTAAAGATACATGAAAACTAAATGCAACATATGATTCTACATTAGACCCTTTTGCTGAAAAGGACATATTAGCACAGAAACATCTGAATGGGGTCTGTGGGTTAAATGGTAGTAATGTACAAATGCTAATGTTCAGATTTAAGTTGTTATATGTTAGCTATATAGGAGAGCATCTTCATTTGCAGGAAATACATGCTAAAGAACATGAGGGTACTAGGCCATCATGCTGATAACTTATTCTCAAATGATTCAGAGAAAACAAAAGCACTTTGTGTGTTCTGGTAAGTTTATAAGTTTTAAAAATATTGAAAGTGCAGAGAAAGAGAAAATGGAGGAAGGAAAACTTAACGTAGCAAAGAAATTCTTTCAAGAATTTTTGTTAAGAAAGGAGTCAAAAACAGTAAGAGTGGACTTGGTATTGTTATTCAGAAAGGAATTTTTAAATTATCTTTTATTTTGAAAAATCTCAAATATACAAAATCAGAGAAAAGAGTATAATGAATTCTACCCACAAAAAATCCCTCTCCTTATCAACATTATGTCATCTCTTCTTTTTTTTGAGTGGGTATGCAAAAAAGTAATTGAAGAATGATACAGATGTTCTAAAAATGATCATGATGATGAATATACACCTATGTGATGATATTGTGAGCCATTGGTTGTATATTTGGATATGGTGCATGAAGGTATCTCAACAAAAATATTTTAGAAGCATATTTGGGGCACTGCGATGGTAGCTCAGTGGCAGAATTCTCGCCTGCCATGCCAGAGACCCAGGTTTGATTCCAGTGTCTGCCCATTCAAAAAAAGAAAAAGAATTTGAAGAAATACTGGCAAAAATATTCCCCTATTTTATGAAAAAACATTATTCTACTTCTTCAAGAAGGTCAACAAATGCTAAGTAGGATAAACTCTAAGAAATTCATGCCTAGAAATATCATAATAAAATCATCAAAAGAAAAAGAGAGAATCTTGATGACATCAAGAGATAAGCCACTCATCATGTACAAGTAATATTCAATAAGATCAACAGCTAATTTCTCATCAGAAACCATGGAGGTCAGTGAGATGACATATTAAAAGTCCCTTCCAATATGAAAAATTTAGAATGGCCATAACATAAACACCTCTAAAGAGAGGGATGGAAAGATAAAAGGTGATGGTGGAGAGATACAGTGAAGATAGGATTTAGCAGATGAGTATGAATGCTGAATCATTAAATTGATTTCTCTTTTAGTTTCCATATCTTAGAGCAGCTAGAACTAAAATCCTAAAATTGTGGAATTGTAATCCATGTCAAACTCTGAAATATGCTCTACAACTTCTTGTGGTGGTGTGCTTTGAAATTTATTACTTTTTTGTATATATGTTATTTTGCACAAAAAAGAAGGGAAAAAGTCAATTGTGATGATAAAAAAATATTTAAGCTTTCTAGTCTCCCATATTCTGGACTAGCTAGAAAGAAAAATCTAAGAGGATCATATGGTAGCCCATGACAAACTCTGGGAGTTGTCCTGTAACTGCTTGTTGAAGAGTGCATTGACAGCTATTGCTTTTTAATTTCTTTGCTTTGTATATATGCTACACTATATAACAAAAATTTTTTTAAAGTGCTGAAAGAAAAAAGCATCAACTTATAATTCTAAATCCAGCAAAACTAGGAGAAATTACGACATTCTCAGATAAACATAATCTGACTTACCCTATAAGAAATGCTAAAGGGGTCATTCAGATTAAATGAAAGGACACTAGACAATAACTTGAATCTACATGAGGAAATAAAGAGCACTGGTTAGGGTACCTGAATACATAAGTATAAAAAATAGTATAAATGTACTTTTTTGGTCATAATTCTTTTTTTCTCCTGTCTGGTTTAAAAGAAAACTAAAAGTAATAATTATACATTTCTGTTGATGGACACACGAAATATAAATATTTAGTTTGTGACAATATCAGCACAAAGAATGGGAGCCATGAAGTTTAAGGGAGCAAAATTTTTATATATCATAATGGTTAATTTTATGTGTTAACTTGGATAGATTATGGTGTCCATTTGCTTGGTCAACAAATGCTGGCCCAGTTACTGCTGTGTAAATGTCTACAGAGAAAGCTCTTTAAGCAATGACCTCTAACATAATAGACCTATAATAAGTAAAGAGGTTGAATTAGTAAACATGAACTTTCCCAAAAGAAAAGCCCAGGCCCAAATGGCTTCCTTGGTGAATTTTGCTATATGTTCAAAAGATCAATTAACACCAATCCTTCTCAAACTATTCCAAAATAGAAGAGGAGGGAATGCCTCTGAAATCATTCTGATGCCAGTATTTCCCTAATACTGAAAGAAGAAAAGGACTTCTTAAGAAAATAAAACAATAGAACAATATCATTTACAAAATATAGATGCAAAAATCTTCAACAAAATACTAGCAATCTAAGTCCAGCAGCATACAAAATCCATGACCCAGCGAGATATATTTCAGGAATGCAAGAATGGTTCAGCATACAAAAAATCAATATAATACACCATATTAATACAATAAAGAGGAAAACACATGATCAACACAGATAAACATTTAACAAACCCAAAACCATTTTATGATTAAAAAAAATAAGGTCAACTAGGTGGGTGGTTCAGTGGTAGAATGCTCACCTTACATGCGGGAGACCCTGGTTTGATTCCCAGACCCCCCAAAAAAGCAAAAGAAATTTTAAAAAGTCAACTAGAAATAGAAAGTAATTTCCTTAACCTAATAAAGGACACCTATGAAAAAACATCCTACTTAATGATGAAAGATTGAAAGCTTTCCCCCTAATATTAGAAATAATACTCAGATATCTGCTCTTGCTGCTTCTATTCAACATTGCATTGGATGTCTAGTCAGGGTAATTAGGCAAGAAAATGAAATTAAGTGCTCCAGATTGAAAAGGAATAAGTAAAATGATCTTTATTTGAAGATGACATGATCTCATATATAGAAAATCCAAAGGAATTTGCCCCCTCAAAGAAATGATTAGAACAAATAAACAAGTTCAACATAGTTGCAAGGTACAAGATCAATACACAAAAAACATTTGTTTTCTATACACTAGAAATGAACAATCCCAAAAGAAAATTCCATTTACAATAGCATCAAAAGAATAAAATACATAGGAATGTTTAACAAAAGAATATTTGTACAATGAGACCACAAAACATTGTTCAAAGAAATTAAGAAGACCTATGTAAATGAAAAGACATCCTATGTTCATAGATTAGATACTTCATATAGTTAATATAGTAAAATTTATGACCTTCGGACTTGCAACAGTTTCTTAGAAGTCGCACCTTAAGCACAAGAACTCAAAGTAAAAACAGATAAACCGAACTTCATCAAAATTTTAAAACTTTTGTACTTCAATCGGAAACCATCAGAAAGTGAATAGACAATGCACAGAATGGGAAAAAGTATTTACAAACCATTTATTTGATAACAGTCTAGCCTCATAAATAAATAACTCCCAAAATTCAATACATGAAGACCCATTACCCAATTTAAAAAAGTAAATAAAGGATTCAAGTAGATATTTCTCTGAGGAAAATATATAAATACCCAATAAGTACATGAAAAAACATTAAACACCTTTAGCCACTAGGGAAGAGCAAATCCAAACAACAAGAAATTACTTTACCCACTAAGATAGCTATAATCAAAAAGACAAATAATAAGTGTTGGCAAGAATGTGAGAAAATTAAAACTCTCATATATTGTTGCTGAGGGTATAAAATGGTGCAGCCATTGTGGAAAACAGTTTGGTAGATCATAAAAAAATTTAAGCATAGCGTTTCCATATGACTTTAGCAATTCCTCTCCTCAGGTATATACCCAAGAGAATTTAAAATATGTTCATATAAAACTTTGTACACAAGTGTCCATAGCAGCATACTTCATAATAACCAAATAGTGACAATAACCTAAATGTCCATCATCTAATCAGCAAATAAACAAAATGTGACACACCTATGAAATGGAATATTATCCAGCCATAAAAAGGACTGAAGCACTAATATATGATACAATATGAATGAACCTTGGAAACATTACGATAATTAAAAGAAATCAAACACAAATGACCACATATTTTATGATTCCATTTGCATGAAATGTCCAGAATAGGCAAATCCATAGGGATAGAACAGTGGCTGCCAGGAACTGGGAGAAAGGAGAAATGAGGAATCACTGTAAATGGGGTGAAGAAATGTTCTAAAGCTAGATAGTGGTGATGGTCCCACAATTTAATTAATATGCTAGGCAGTGATGTATTGCTAATTTTTAAATGGTGACTTTTATGGTATATTAATTATATCTCAATATTCAGATGATGATAGGTGATGAGAGGGATGATGGTGGACAAATGACAGATTAAATAAATGATAGAGGAAATAGTTAGATGAGAGACAGATATAGAAAAATGATAGAAAGATAGATAAAGACAAGAAGCTATTGACCTAAGCTACAGGAAAGGAAAGAAAGGGAAAGGGAAGGGAAGGAAAGGGAAGGCAAGGGTAGGGAAGGGGAGGGGAGAGAAGGAAAAGGGAAAGGAAAAGGAAACGAAATAGGTAAAAGTAGGGCTGCATTTTTATCCCTGGTTGGGCATCAGCCTAGTCAGCAGATTTGCTGATTTTGTGCATTACTGGATTATAGGGGGAAAACCATTGGAAGGTGTAGTAGTTAGATTCAGGTGTCAACTTGACCAGATGATGGTGCCCAGTTGTTTTATTGTGGTGGAGTTAAATTATCAGCATGTAAAATTTATCTATGGTTGATTACGTGTGTGGTCAGCTGAAGGAAGTGCCTTCTGCAATGAGTGCATTTTGATTTGATCAACTGGAAGTTTAAAAGGAGAGTTAGAGGAGAGAGAAAACAACTCAGCAGCTCAGCTCAGTGCTCAGAGCCAGCTTAGACCCAGATGTTTGGAAATGCAGAAAGGAAACACCCTCAGGAAAGCTATTTGAACACAGAAGCCAGGAATGAAGGCCAGCAGACATTGCATGTGTTTTCCCAAATTAGTAAATTTGTAACTAGGTCCCCCTTAAAAAAGCCAGTCCATCTCTAGTGTATTGCATTCCAGCAGAATTAGAAAACTAAAACAGATGGATATAATGTGGTCCAAGGCTGCCAGGTGGAAAAGAGTAAACTCTACTCTCCATCTCCACTTCCAAGGTCCTAAGTTTGAAAGATGGATCCCATTCATGTCTACAAGTCCAGGAGTGGGCCATGAAAAGCAGATTAAATTGGTTTAGTCTTCCTGAGAACCATCACATGATATGGCAAAAGAATATGATGCAGACCTGCCACCTGGACTCAGCTAGAGAATGTGGATTAAGTCCTAAAATGGATCATTATTATCCAGGGGACAGAATAATTGAAAATGCTTGTGAGTGAGGCACTTGTTAACAGAACCTTTTAAAGCCACCATATTTCCAATGGTGCTCACTAACCAGAGGTTTAAAATGAAAAAGCTATAAATTCGATATGGGATTGAAGGTTTTAAATGAAAAGGATCGAGCTTTAAGGAAATGGAATGAGGGCATTTTAACAACAAAGAGCCACTGTACAGTTATACAACTGAGTTGCAACTGCATTCTCTGTGAGAGCTTTCTAGCTATCTAGGTTGATCATAGGAGAGCTGAGGGCAACAAATGCACAGGCACACACATGCACAAATTGTGTTTAAACACTGAAAGGAGGCTCACAAAATGAACCATATACCATATATCTATTTTATGAGTTATTGTAAAGAATTTTTAAAGGTAATTTTGACTATATTTTAAACAAAATTTAAAGAGTCCTTATAACTGTATTATTTAAAATACTTAACTATATTACAAATGTATATGTAAAAGATGAAACTAACCATGTGAAGGAAAAAGCAATCCCAAAAGACATTTTATAAATGAACTGCGAATAGAACCTAGGATTTACATCTGGGGGTTTTCAAAAATCTTTAGCCTACTTAATTTATAGTACTTAGATTTTCTTGGTCCATACTTCATATTAGGGACCATTGGTATTTCAAAGGTGAAAATACACAATGCCTACCCTCAAGTAGCTCCTGGTCTAGAGGTAAGAAATGTAACTTTAAAAATAATAAAACAAGGTAATCTAATACAGAAAGTCACAGAGGCAGGAACTCTTTTTATGTTAGGAAGTCCTTCTGGAGAAGAAGGCATATGAAATTAAATTTTAGAAGTCTTGTCAGGTAAGCAAGGAACAGAAATTCTAGGCAGAGAGAAAACATGTGGGGGAGAGCAGGAAAGAGGAATTGTATACCATGAGTTTGGGCAGGTACAGAGGATAGATTATGAAGATTAAGAGTGTGGGTTTTTACCAAAGAGCCTAGATTATTAAGACTATTACTTGCCCTTTGAAATCTATCGTCTGT
The DNA here is from genome assembly GCA_004026745.1 of Myrmecophaga tridactyla. NCBI lineage: Eukaryota > Metazoa > Chordata > Mammalia > Pilosa > Myrmecophagidae > Myrmecophaga > Myrmecophaga tridactyla. The sequence continues at coordinate 35,290 of PVIY010011411.1, read as the reverse complement.
ACAGGTGAAACAAACCACAGTCACTCTATTTGCAATGTGAAGAACAGGGTCTATACTAGAGACAAGGAGACTGTGAGGATGTCATTAGCTTTAATTTAAGGAAGGGATGCTGGAAAAGGATGACTTCACTATAGAAGAGCCAAAAGCCTAGAAGAAAGGGAAGAATGGATATATATTGATTTTCCACTATAGGCTACTAACTGGAGCTTATTTCATTCAACCCTCATTGCAATCCTATGCCATAGGTACTGCCACTTTTACAGGTGATGTAATTGAGACCCTCAAATTTAACCCAAGTCACACACTAGTAAATAGCAGAGCTAGAAAAAAGTCACAAAATTAAAGGAAAATGAGTGCAGTTCGAAGGTAAAAAAAAAATTAGAAGGAAAATTTAGAAGAAATGACAATTAGAAAGATTCAGAGCAGTCTACATGTTATATGAATTTGGGGTGGGGGGAATGGGGAAAAATAAATATATATTTACATAAAGAAAACCTTTTAGGATTTACAAGAAACTAATATAAGTTGTTACTGGAGGGGAAAGCATATAAGGAGCAGAGAAAGAAGCAAGAATAGCAGTGAGAGTGAGACTCCTTACCACATAATTTTTACGTTTTTGATTTTCACCCATGTGAAGATATTGCCTTTTTGAAAAACATGAAAAATGTTACAAAGAAAGAACAATTCACTAGAATGCAGAAGATTAAATAGGTATTTTGCAGCTGCCTTTAACCTTTTGGTAAAATCCCACAATCTTAATTTTGTTCACTTAACATACATGATCTGTCATTATTATACACATTTTATTTAATGCTATCTAGAGCAAAGAGAAAATGTCCTTAAAAACTAAGTTAGTGATTAAAATGTAGAAAAAATTGGAACCAGCAAACCCCTGTTATCATTTTGTTGAACGAATAATGTCCATGAAACATAAAATCAATGCACTTCTCTAGCACAGAAAGAAATCACATTCCAATTAATGGGACAAAAAATGCTTTATTGCAATTTTACCAGATGTAATGCTAGGCCATAAACATAACACAATACTAAGAACTTAAAAGCTTGTTTTTTAAAGAGAACAAATGAATAAGAAAAAGGAAGTAAAGTTAATGTGCTACTGCTGCTATTTAATTTCTATAGCATCAATTAGAATCAAAAGTGAATTTACACAAATCTTCTGCAAATTCCCTACTTCCCAGTTTTTCCTGATTATCAGAGCAAAGAAATAGAGCTACTTGGCACTCAGAGGAGGAAAAAATACTTATGCAACATGAATGGCTCTTAGACCACAGTTATTGCAATTTTGACCCTTTTATACCAAATGGCACTTTCAGAAAAAATGATCCCAGCATGAAAGTCGATGATGGAAAAATTGTCACTCAGTCAGTTTTTATTTAGAAAACTATTTTTAAAGAAAATCTTATTTTAAAACATGAGGTCATAAAACACTTCTCTTATAATAAGGTGTCTGTTTTTGTCCTGCATCAGTCATGTATTCTTGTCTCCAGTGGCAACTCTTAGATCCATACTACTTCCAAACACATTGCCAAACAAAAACTTCAAAATCTCTTCACTGATTGGATACTCTGTCCAAAGAAAAAATGTTTTATTGGAAAGAGCTGTCCAAGTTATTTTTATGCTGTCTTAAATGTTCAATCTGTAATCATGTACAACATTTCTCTGACAATAAAATGAAATACATGAGTAGCTCTCTTTTTCAGATTTCATATTATATCATTTTTGGAGCTGTGGATGTGAAAGGAATTGATGGTCTGCATTTAATGTTTGTGATTTGCAGCTCTTTAAACTCTTAGAGATGCAGAATAAACTCAGGAAAGAAGACTTGCACACTGGCTGTAAGTTTGTTCCCCTTAGTTTAAATATCTTCAAGAAAATTGCCACCACATTCAATTTTAGAGGTAACAATAAAGCACATAAAACATTAATAAAGGAATTTGAAAATGCTTATTTGCATTAAAAGATGCAAATAGCTTTGACTCTTTCTTCCATTCCTATCAAAAAATAAGTATATATTCAAGTAGAACTCTTTGGTTGTCTACAGGATGAACTGATGGGTCAGTAATGTTAGCCCTTTCTCCAAATACCCTCTCAAACCCCCTGAAATTTCAGCCATAAATATTTGTTCTTTCTTAGTTAAAATGTTGCCTGTTTAGATACACTTTGAGCAAACTGAAGTACAAAAATAATTAATCCTAAAAAACTAATATCTTTGGCGGGGATCAGTTCACTAGCTTTTTCCAACATGATTAACAGAAAATAGCCAATGGTAAGTGAAAGATTTGATATAAGGAAAAAATATATATCATAAGTCTACGTATTAGACATCACCTTAGGAGGGCATGGTTAGGTGTTGTCCACCTTGAAAAAAAACACAATTAGGAGTGCTAAACATAGTGAGTGTTAAAAGAGAATTTGGAAACAAGGGGTCAGGAGAAGGCAGCTCCTGGACAGCTAGGAAAACCCAGTTTGGGAGCTAGCTGGTGAGAGTGAAAAAGAGTACTGGGGTATACAGATCACATTTCACGTCACATCAGAGCTGCTGAATTTCTCCTCTTATGAGGGAAGACCTGTGAAGATGAATTTGGTTCAAGTGAGGAGAGATAGAAAGATGGTGGAATAGGATAGGCAGAGTTTAACCCTGCTCTCTGAAACAAGAGAAGGAACAGAAAAATGACTGGGGCTGCAGTTCCAGGGTATGAGTGACCACACATCTTTGACATTATATAAGGAGGTCTTGTATAGAAAAGTGGAGAGATTGAGATGGAGAGAACAGGGTGAGTGAGCTCAGGCATGACCCCATCAGAGGCAAATGGCAGCACATTGGAGAGTGCAAGTCCAAAAGAGCAGACCATCCCTCCACTCCAGCTTATCACTACAGCTAGCTTGGGAGATCTTCCCACACAGCTCTACAGCTGGGATTACCTGTGGGGAACCTGGAAGCCCACCTGCCATAATGAGTGGCCCTGTCATGTGCCAGGGCCACCAACCGAGCATTTCCAGGCTGGCTGTGGCCAGGGGCAGCTGAAATCAGCCCTCAGCCCTCTTTGCTGAGGTATACGCTGCTCAGTAGCCTCTTCAGTGGGGGAGAAGCAAACCTGAGGGAAAGAGGTGACTCAAGTGTGCTGTCTGTTGGGAAACCTCAAGTAGAATTGCATCCCCTGCATAAAAGCTGGGCCTTGGTTTGGTGGAGAATTACTGACAAAGCAAGTGCAAAAGGGGATTCTCAGGGAAAACGTAAATAAATACAAAACTGTAGACAATTGAAGGAAAATAACATGCAAAATAACCTTATCAAGATAATCAAATGTCTTAGACACAACAGCAAATCCACAGAATATGAAGATTCAAGCAGATATGGCCCAGCCAAATGCCAAATTAAAACACTAGAGGGGACAAAGAATATGGAACAATTAATCAAGGATGCTCAAAAGGACATAAAGGACATCAAGAAGACACTGGAAGAGTGTAAAGAAGAATTTGAAAGAATAAATAGAAAACTAACAGCTTTCAAATAGATTAAAGATACTGTAGACCAAATTTGAAATATACTAGTGACACACAATAGCAGAATTGAAGAGGTGAGATAAAGAGTAAGTGTGCTTGAAGACAAGACTGTTGAAGTCGAATGCACAAAAGGACAAATGGAAAGAAAGATGGGGAAAAATGGAAAAAGATTTTAGGAAAATGATTGAGAACATGAAGAGCAAGATGTAAGAATCATTGATATCTGAGAAGAAGAAGAGAAAAGTAAAGGGCTAGGAAGAGAAGTTGAAGAGAAACAAGGGGAAAACTTCTCATATCTTATAAAAACATAAATGTGCAAATCAAAGAAGCCCAATGTTTTAGTCTGCTAAAACTGCCAGAATGCAACATACCAGAGATGAATTGGCTTTTAATAAAAGGAGATTTATTTAGTTAAAAACTGATAGTTCTTCAGAGGAAAGCAGCTAACTCTCATCTGAGGTTCTCTTCTACTTGGGAAGGCTCAAGGCAATGTCTGCTGGCCTTCTCTCCCAGCTTCTGGGTTCCAACAACTTTCAATGGGATAATCACTTTCTTCATGTCCAAGCACCTGGGCTGAGCTGTGAGTGCTGAGATGAGATATGCTGAGCTGCTTGGACTGTGCTGCATTGAGCTTTCTTCTGACCTCCTTTAAGTCTCCAGCTAATTACAGTAAATGTCACACATTGTGGAGAGCACTCCCCTTAGCTGACTGAAGATATCATCAGCCATAGAGGAGTTTCACATGCTAATGGTTCAAGTCCACAGCAACAGAACTAGGTACCAACAGCTGGTCAAGTTGACAATTAAACCTAACTACCACATTCAACAAACCCCAAACAGAATAAATCCAAATAGGCATAATCCAAGACAAATACTAATCAGGCTGTCAAATGTTGAAGAGAAGCAGGAAGTCCCAAAAGTAACCAAAAAAAAATATGTGGGAAACAACATAAAACTGAGTTTAGACTACTCACCAGACTCCCCAGAGGTGAGAAGGCAGTGGTATGATGTATTTCAGATCCTGAATGATAAAGACTTCCAGCCAAGAATCCTTTATCCAGCCAACTTGTCCTTCAAAATTGAGAGAGAAATAAAAATCTTCTCAGACAAAGACCTAGAGTATTTGTCAACAAGAGCCCTGCACAACAAGAAATACTAAAGCGAGTTCCATCAGCTGAAAAAAGAGACAGAAGACAGAGGTCTGTAGGTGGGAACAGATATGAAAAGTAACCTAAAAGAAGCCTATGTTGAAGGATAGAAAGGGAGAGAGAGAAAATGATATGTAGATCTGATGGATGAAGCTAAAGGATAAGACTGTAGACTCAAGAACTACTCTTACAGTAATAACTTTGAATGTTAATGGGCTAAACTCACCAATTAAAAGATACAACTTGTTAGAATGGCTTAAGAACCATGGTCCACCTATATACGGCTTACAAGAGACTCATCCTAGACCAAAAGACACAAATAGATTGAAAGTGATAAGAATGAAAAAGATCTTCTATGCAAACTCTGACCAAAGGAAAGCTAGAGTACCTATAATAATATTAGCTGAAATAGACTTTAAATGCAGAGATGTCATAAAATGCAAAGATGTCATAAAAGACAAGGACACTATATATGGATAAAAGGGACAATTCACCAAGAAGAAATAGCAATCATAAATATTTATGTTCCAAATCAAGGAGCTCCAAAGTACATGTGTAAAATATTGGCAAAATTGAAGGAAGCAATAGACATTTCAACAGTAATGGTGGGCAACTTCAATACCCCACTCTTTTCTATAGATAAGGTAACCAGACAGAGGATCAATAGGGAAATAGAGAAACTAAACAATGTGATAAATGTGTTAGATGAATTAGACCTAACAGACATATATGATCATTATGCCCTAAAATACAGTATATACATTCTTCTCCAGTGCTCATGGAATGTTTTCCAGGAGAAATCATAACATAAAACAGGTCTTTATAAATTTAATAAGATTGAAATAATTCACAACACTTTATCTGACAGTAATGGAATGAAGCTGGAAATTAATAACCATTGAAGAGCAAGAACATTCACAAATACAATACACTCTTAACTAATCAGTGGGTCAAAGAAGAAATTGTTAGAGAAGTTGGTAAATATTTGGAGATGAATGAAAATAACAATACAATATATCAAAACTTATGGTCTGCAGCAAAGGCAGTTCTGAGAGGAAAATTTACTGCCTAGATACATACATTAAAAAGAAGAATAAGCAAAAATCAAGGATTTAGCTGCTCACCTGGAGGAACTAGAGAAAGAAAAGAGCAAACTAACCCAAAAGCTAATAGAATAAGAGAGATATCAATGATTAAAGCAGAAATAAAGGAACTGGAGAATGAAGAAAAAAAAAAGAAAGAAAGAATCCACAAAGCTGAAAGACAGTTGAGAAAGTCAACAAACTTTCTTGACCCCTTGCTTGACTGACAAAAAAGAACAAAAGAGAGAGAGGTCATAAATAAACTAAATCAGAAATGAGTGGGGGTCATTACCATGGAAACTGAAGAAATTTTATAAATCATAAGAGGATACTATGAACAACTATACCCAAATATACTAGACAAACTAGATGAAATGGACAAATTCCTGGAAACACATGAACAACTTACACTGACTCAAGAAGATATAGACTATCTTAATAAGCCAATTACAAATAAAGATTCAATCAGTCATCCGAAATTTTCCTGTAAAGAAAATCTCAGGGCCAGATGGCTTCACATGTGAATTTTATCAAACATTCAAAAATAACTAACACCAATCCTGCTCAAACTCTTCAAAATTTTTTTATTAAAAAGGAATGCTATCTAACACATTTTATGAAACTAACCTCACTCTTCCTGTTCTTGGAAAACATGAGAAATCTATGGCAAAGTTACTTAAGCTAAAAAACAATTTCAGTAAGGTGGTGAGATACAAGATTAATGTACGAAAATCAGTAATGTTTCTATAAACAAATAATGGCCTAACTGAGGAGACAATTAAGAAAAAAATTCCATTCACAATGTCACCTCAAAGAATCAAGTATCGAGGAATAAATTTAAGCAGGGAAGTTAAGGACCTATCTACTGAAAACTTCAAATCACTGCTAAGAGAAATCAAAGATCTAAGTATGTGGAAAGGCATTCCATGTTGATGAATATGAAGGTTGAATATCATTTAGATTTCAGTTCCACCCAAATTGATCTAGAGATTCAATGCAACACTAATAAAAATTCCAACAACCCACTTTGATGACTTGAAAAAACTAATTCTCAAATTTATTTGGAAGTGAAAGAGACCTCAAATGGCTAAAAATATCTTTAAGGAAAGAGTGAATGGGAGGACTAACATTTCCTGACTTTAAAGTTTATAACTCTTCAGTGGTCAAAACAGTATGGCACTGGCACAAAAACAGAAATATTGACCAATGAAATTGAATTGAGAGTACAGAGATAGACTATCAAACTTATGGTCAATTGATCTTTGACAAGGCCCACAAATCCACTGAACTGCCACAGAATAGTCTTTTCAATAAATGGTTTGGAGAACTGCATAGCTAATAGCCAAAAGAATGAAAGAGGAGTCCTACCTTACAACCTATTCAAAAATTAATTCAAAATGGATCAAATACCAAAATATGAGAGACAGTACCATAAAACTCCTAGAAGGAAATAAAACATCTTCAAGACTTAGTAATAGGAGGTGGCTTCTTAAACTTATACCAAAAGTACAACACAAGCAATGAAAGAAAAAATAGATAAATAGGAACTCCTCAAAATAAAAAAATTCTGTGCCTCAAAGGACTTTGTTGAAAAGATGAAGAGGCAGCCAACTGAATGGGAGGAAATATTTGGAAACCACATATTTTAGTTTGTTAAAACTATCAGAATGCAATATACCAGAAATGCAATGTTTTTTTTAATCCCTCCCGTCCCTGCAATGGGTTTTTAATGGAAATTTATTAAGTTGAAAGTTTACAGTTCTAAGATTGTGAAATTTAGACACCAATAAGAGGTTCTCTTCACCTAAGAAAGGCTGATGCCATCCAGAACACCTCTGACAGCTTGCAAAGGCATATGAATGGTGTCTGCTGGGGTTCTTGACTTCTGGACACCTCTCTCAGCTGAAAAGTCATATAGGATGTCTGCTAGCTTTGTCTCCCAGCTGCTTCTTTCATGAAGCTCCTCTGGGGGGCATTTTTCTTCTTCATCTCCAAAGATCTCTGTCAGCATTGAAGATTTTTCCAAAATGGTTTCCTCTTCAAGGACTCCAGAAAGCTTCCCCACTTTGAATGGGTGAAGACACATCTCCATGGAGACCCCCTAATCAAAAGTTATCACTGACAACTGGGGGGTCACATATCCATAGAAACAATAAAAAAAATCCCACCCAGCAATATTGAATGAAAACTAAAGAATATTGTTTTTCTGGGGTACACAACATTTTCAAACTAGCACATTCCATCCATTGAACCCCCCCAAAAGCATGTTTTTTCCAAATGCAAAATACACTTATTCAGTCACAATGTCACAAAGCCTTAAACCATTTCAGTAAAAATGCAAATAAAATACAAAGGCATAAGTGGTATGGAATCCCATCACAGTCAGCTACAGGCCTGATCTGTCCTAAGGCAAAATTCTCCTCTGGCTCTGGACCTGTAAAACTCAGAACAAGTTGTCTGCTGCCAACATATAAAGAAGGGAGAGTCATAGAATACATGTTTCCATTTCCATAGAAAGAAATTGGAAGGAACACGAGGGTTGAAGATCCCAAACTGTTCCTAAAACCCACAGGCAAATTCCATCAGATGTCAAAGTTTGAGAGCCATTTATCTCAAAAAGTGTAAGTCCCTCCTTTCCAAGGGCCTACACAGTAACTTGACTCTCTCAAAATGTAACCATGGGGAACATCGAGGATACTACCTTTCCCTTGGTTCCACCCTCTCCAAACTCCAGGATAGCACCTGGGATCTCTTCCATCTCTGGGGTACACATTTACCCCCCCCAGAACAATGTGGTGGCAGCAAAGAATGTGCTTCACCCTCTCTGAGGCTTGAGGCATCACAACTGTTCAAGAACATCTAGGCAGAAGGGTCACCCACTGCCTTCAGAGGAAACACACCCTCTCCAAGTGCATAGGTAGCTCCACCCTCCAGCCCTGAGGTTTCTGGCTTCAGACCTTAGCTTTCATGGTTCCACCTTTGAAGTTATTTTTCACATGCAGATGTCTGTTAGCTTCTCTCCTTGCTTCTTGTCTCATGATGCCCCCCCCCGGGGCTAGACCAATGTTCTGTGAAAGTGGTGTGTTTGACTGCAAAGAAGTGCATGTAAGTCATTGAGGCAAGTATTTCACTCACATTTCAATATTGCATGAGATATTAGTTTTGGAGTGATCTAGGTCAAAGTTCTTTGAAAATGGTGATTTTGCCTCCATGAAATGAATGGGAGTTAATGCAGCAATAATTTCATTCAATTTTCAAAACTGGGTAACATACAATTTTCACAAGCTCTAGGCCAATGTCGTGTAAACATGGTGCTATTCGCTCCAAAGAAGCGACTCATTGATGAATAATGCAAGTATTTCACTCAGTTTTCAAAACAATGCCACAGTACTTTTGCAGAACTTAGAGTCAATGTTCTGTAAAAATGGTGTTTTGGACTTGAAAGTAGTTAATGGAAGTCAATGAAGCAAGTATTTAACTCAGTTTTCAATTATGCGTGACATATTAGTTTTGCTGGGCTCAAGGCCAATGCTCTTTGATAATAGTGCTTTTTTGCTTCCAAAGAGGTACATGGAAGTCAATGAAGCAAGACTTTCGCTCAGTTCTCTAAACTGAGTAACATAATATGTTCACAGAGCTCTGTGCTAGTGTTCTTTGAAAATGGCCTTTTGGCTCCAAAGAAATTCATTGAAGATTGTGAAGAGAAATTTCACTCACTTCCAAACTGAATAACATATAAATATTGCAGTGCTCTGGGCCAGTGTCCTTTGAAATGTTATTTTTGGCTCCAAAGAAGTGCTTGGAAGCCAACGAAGGAAATATTTCACTCAGTTTTCAACACTGCATGACACATTAATTTTGCTGAGTTCTAGGCCAATTTTCTGTGAAAATGTGCATTTTGGCACCAAAGTGCCGGAAAGTAAATGAAAAAAGTATTTCGCTAAGTTTTCAAAACTGAGTAACATTCTAGTTTCACAGTACTCTAGACCAATGTGTTATGAACATGGTATATATGGCTCTAAAGAAGTGCATGTAAGTAAATGTTGAAGTCTTTCAATCAGATTAAAAATTAAATAACATAATAGTTTCACAGATACCTAGGCCAATTTCAGTGAAAATGGTGTTCTTGACTCCAAAGAAATTCATGGAAATCAATGATTCAGTATTTCACTGAGTTTTCAATACTGCATGACATACTACTGAAGAAGAGATCTAGGCAAATATTCCCTGAAAAAATGTGATTTTTGTCTCCAAATAAATGCATGGGAATCATTGACGCAAATATTTCACTCAGTTTTCAAATCTGTGTAATAAAAAGATTTGCAGAACTTTAGGCCAATGTTCTGTGAGATGGAGTTTATGGCTCCAAATAAGGGCAGGGAAGTCAATGAGCAAGTATTTTACAGTTTCATAATTAATAACATACTAGTTTCACAGATGTATAAGTCAATGTCTTTGAAATTGGTGTTCATGGTTCCAAAGAAATGCATGGAAGTCTATGAAGCAAGTATTTAGCTCAGTATTCAGTACTACATGACAAATTATTTAGGCCGTGTTTTTGTCTAATATTCTGTGAAAATGGAGATTTTTGCTTGAAAGAAGTGAATGAATGTCAATAAAGCAAGTATTTCACTCAGTTTTCCAAACTGAGTAACATATAAGTTTCCTAGTGTTCTAGGCCAATGGTTTTGAAAAAGGTGTTTTGACTCTAAAGTGCAAGGGAGTCAATGAAGCAAGTTTTCCACCCAGTTTTCAATACAGTGTGACATACTACTTTTGTAAATCCCTAAGTCAGTGTACTGTTAAACAGTGCATTTTGCCCCAAAGAAATGTAGAGAAGGCAAAGAAGCAAGTATTTCACTCAACTTTCAATGTGACATGACATATTAGTTTCACTGAGCTCTAGTATATGTTCTCCTAAAATGGTGCTTTCCATAGCCAATAAGTGCAAGGAAATAAATGAATAAAGTATTTCACTAAGTTTTCAAAACTGAGCAACTTCCTAGTTTCACAATGCTCCAGGCTAATGTATTATGAACATGGCGTTTTCGCACCAAGATTCATGGATGTCAATGATGCAAGATTTCACTCAGTTTTGAAAATTAATAACATGTTTGTTTCACAGATATCTAGGCCAATGTTCTGTAAAAATGGTGCTGTTGCTCCAAAGAAATATATGGAAGTCAATGAAGAAAGTATTTATCTCAGTTTTTAATACTGCATGACAGAATATTTATGCAGAACTGTAGGCAAATATTCTGAGAGAATGGTGATTTGCATTCCAAATAAGTAAATGGAAATCAATGAAGCAAACATTTCACTAAGATTTCAAAACTGAGTAATACATTAGATTTACAGAGCTCTTGGCCAATAATCTGTGAACATGGTATTTTGCACTCCGTGGAAGTGTAGGGAGATCAGTGATGCAAGTACTTCACTCAGTTTATAAATCTAAGTAACATACTTGTTTCCCGGGTTTCTACGTCAGTGTTCTGTGAAATGGTATTTTTGGCAACAAGAGATACATTGAAGGCTATGAAGCAAATATTTCACTTAATTCTTTTTTGAATCATCACTATTTTTTATTGTAAAATTGTATTGTTTGCATTCCGTTCTATTATTTATGTATCTAAGTGACCTGTGTACCTTTCACTGATTAATAGTTTTTATTTAATACTTTTATTGATAAATATTCACACACATACAGTCCATAAATGATGTACAATCAATGACTCATAATGTCATCACATAGTTGTTAATTATATCAGTTTAGAATATTTGTATCACTCCTGAAAAAGAAATAAAAAGAAAATATTCATGCATTCCATATCCCTTACCCCTCTTATTGACCACTAGTATTTCACTCAGTTTTGAAAACTGAGGATCATACTTGTTTTACACATTTTAGGTCAATATTTTGTGAAAAAATGATTTTTTAATCTCCAAAGAAGTACATAGATGTCAATGAAGAAAATATTACACTCATTTTTCAAGCCTGAATAATGTAATATGGAATAAAAAGGAATATACTAAAAACCCACAGCTAGCATCATTCCTCAATAGGGAGGGACTGAAAGCTTTCCTTCTAAGATCAGAAAAAAGACAAGGTTGCTCACTATCACCATTATTACTCATCATTGTGCTGGATGTTATAGCCAGAAGAATTAGACAATATCTTGGCCAATGTTCTATGATGTTTGTGGCTTCATGAAGTGCATGGATGTCAATGAAGCAAGTATTTCACTCACTATTGAAAACTATATAAAATACTGGGTTCACAGTGCACTAGGCCAATAGTCTGGGAAAATCGTGTGTTTGGCTTCAAGAAGTACATGGAAATCAATGAACAAACATTTCACTCAGTTTTCAAAGCTAAGTAATAATCTTATTTCACATAGCTCTTGAAAATTCTATAAAAATTTTTTCTTGAAAATTCTATCAAAATTATGTTTTTGTATCCAGAGAAGGGCATAGAAGTCAACGAAGCAAGTATTTCCCTCAGTTTTCAAAACTGGGTAACTTACAAGTTTCACAGTGCTCTAGGCCAATGTGTTGTCAGCACGAACTTTTAGCTCCAAAGAAGTGCATGGGAGTAAATAATGAAGTATTTCACTCAGTTTTCAAAATTAATAGCATCTTAGTTTTGTAGATATGTAGGCTTATTGTGCTAGTTTGAAAGGATGTATGTCCCCTACAAAAGCCATGTTTTAATCTTAATCTCATTTCATAAAGGCAGAATAATCTCTATTCAATACTGTACATTTGAAACTGTAATCAGATCATCTCCCTGGAGAAGTGATTTAATCAAGAGTGGTTGTTAATAGCCAAACCAGACAAAGATGCTACACTAAAAGAGAATTGCAGACCAATCTCTTTAGTAAATATAGATGCAAAAATCATCAACAAAATAAGTACAAACTGAATCCAGCAGCATATCAAAAGAATTATATGCCATGACCAAGAGGAATTTTTCCAGGTATACAAGGCCAGTTCAACAAAAGAAAATCAGTTAATGTAATATACCATATCAACAAATCAAAGTGAAAAAAAATACTTGATTATCTCAATTGATGCAGAAAAGTCATTTGACAAAATTCAACGTTCTTTCCTGATGAAAACACTTCAATGAATAGGAATAAATGGAAAGTTCCTCAAAATGATAAAAGGAATATACTAAAAACCCACAGCTAGCATCATTCCTCAATAGGGAGAGACGGAAAGCTTTCCTTCTAAGATCATAAAAAAGACAAGGTTGCCCACTATCACCATTGTTATTCATCATTGTGCTGGATGTTATAGCCAGAAGAATTAGACAAGAAAAGAAATAAAAGCCATCTGGATTAAAGAAAGAAGTAAAACTCTCACTGTTGGCAAGTGACATGATACTATGTGTTGAAAATACTGAAAAATCTACAGAAAACCTACTAGAGGTACAAGATGGGTTCAGCAATGTGGCAGGGTACAAGATCAATGCCCCAAAACCAGTAGTATTTCTATACAGTAGTAATAGGTAATCTGAGGATGAAATCAAGAAAAAAATTCCAAAATATCAAATATTTAGGAATAAATTTAACTAAGGATACAAAAAACTATACACAGAAAACGATAAGAAATTGCTAAAAGAAATCATGGAAGACCTAAATAAAAGGATGGGCATACCATGTTCATAGTTGGAAGACAAAATACAGTTAAGATATCAATTCTATCCAAAGTGATTTATAGATTCAATGCAATACAATTAAAGTCTCAACAATCTACTTTGTAGAAATAGAAAAAAATACCAAATTTATTTAGAAGGGTATGGTGCTCCATATGGCCAAAATTATTTTGAGAAAGAAAAGTGAAGTGGGAGGTCTAGCCCACCCGACTTTAAAGAGTATTACTAAGCTTCAGTGGAAAACAGCATGGTACTGGTATAGAGATACATATACTGACTGCTCCAGTTTGCAAGCTGTCAGAATGTGATGAACCAAAAACGAAATGCGTTTTTAAAGGGGGGATTATTAAGTTGCAAGTTTACTGTTCTAAGGCTGTTAAAATGTCCAATTTAAGGCAAGGCTTTGGAAATATTCAAATAAAGACACCAACAAATGTTATCTTTACTCAAAAAAAGCTGATGAATTTTGGGGTTTCTTTCTGAACTGGAAAGGCACATTGTGAACATGGTAACATCTGCTAGCTTTCTCTTCAGAATTCTTTTTTCATGAAGCTGCCCTGGGGGCATTTTCCATCTTTATATCCAAAGGTCTCCGGCTGCATGAGTTCTAAATCCTTTTCCAAAGAAATGGTTCCTTCCTTCTTAAAGGACTCCAGTAAGTAAGCCCATCTTGAATGGGTGTAGACACATCTCCATGGAAACCATCTAATCAAAAGTTACCATCCACAATTGGGAGGGTCACATCTCCATGGATAATCAAAAACTCCCACTCAGCAATACTGAATGAGGATTAAAGGACATGGCTTTTCTGGGTTACACAACAAATTCAAACTGGCACACTGACCAATGGAATGGAATCGAGTATTCAGAAATAGACCCTCACATCTATGCACAATTGATCTTTGATAAGGCATCCAAGCAAATCTACCTGGGACAGAGCAACCTCTTAAAAATGGTGTTTGGAGAAAGGATATCCATATGCAACAGAATGAAAGAGGATCCATATGTCACACCCTATACAAAACTAACTCAAGATGGAATAAAGACCTAGATATGAGACTTAAGGCCATAAAATATTTCGGGGAAAATACCTTTTAAATCTTGTAATAGGAGGTGGTTTCCTAGACCTTACACCCAAAGCACAAGCACAGTACAAAGAAATAGATAAATATGATATTCTCAAAATTAAACACATTTGTGCATCAAAAAAATTTACCAGGAAAGTAAAAAGGCAGTCTATGCAATTGGACACAATATTTGGGAACTACATATCAGATAATGGTTTAGTCTCCAGGATATATAAAGAGATTCTTCAGTTCAACAACAAAAAGACAAAAAAACAATTTTAAAATGGGCAAAAGGCATAAACAGACATTTCTCAGAAGAGGAACTATAAATGGCTAAAAGGCACATGAAAAGATGCTCAACTTCATTGCCTAGTAGGGAAATGCAAATTAAAACCACAACGAAATGCTATTTGACACCACTAGAATGTCCATTATTTAAAAAAAAACTCAAAAAATGACAAGTTCTGGAGAAGATGTGGAGAAAGGTGCACACTTAATGTAAAATGGTATATCTGCTCTGGAAAGCATTTTGGTGGTTCCTTAGGAAGCTAACTGTAGAATTGCCATATGATTCAGCGATCCCATTACTAGGTATATATTCAGAGGAACTGAAGGCAAGGACACAAACAGATATTTGCACACCATTTTTTAGCAACATTATTTACATTTGTTAAGAGATGAAAGCAGCCCAAATATCCATCAATGGACAAATGGTTAAACAAGCTGATGTATATACATGTGATGGAATATTATGCAGCTGTAAGGAAGAATAAGTTCATGAAGCATGTAACAAGGTGGATGAACCTTGAGACATTATGGTGTGTGACATTAGGCAAACACAATAGGATGAATACTGTATGGTCTCAATATTATGAACTAGCATTAATGAGTGAACACTGAGAGTTGAAATTAAGAACACAGGTTATCAGAAGATAGAAAGAGGGTAGAGATTGGGCATTTGCTGCTGAAGAAATACAGATTATGTATCAGTACTGATTGTAAAAATTCAGAAATGGATAACACAATACTACCTGATTGCAACACAATAATGTAAGTACACGAATGAAGTTGAATGTGAGTATAATTGAGGGAGAAGGGCTGGGGGTTTGATGAAAACAGAAGGAAAATTAGAGGATAAAAGACAAAGATGGTATAACTTAGGAATGCCTAGAGTGGACAAAGATGGTAATTAACTGGACAAATATAAAAACGTTTTTGCATGAGGGAAAATAAATCAATGTCAACATTTCAAGGTGTTAAAAACGGATGGTATATAGGAAAAAGTACAAGCAATGCAAGCTAGGGTCTATAGTAACACTTACATTGTTCAATGCTCCCGCTGAATGTAACAAAGACATTATGCCAAAACTGAATGTCAACAGTTGAGGGGCAGTGGGGAGAGGTATGGGTTCTTTGTGGAAGAAAAGGAAATGTGTTCATACATCGTTGTGGCAAATGCATGTCTATTTACGTGGGTTGGATTGCATGATGTGAGAATAAAACTTTAAAAATGAACAGAGGGAAATACTTGTTAGAAAAAATGCAGAGAAATGGATATACCTATTCACTGTTCATAGGGAAACATAGTTGCAACCCCTTGGAGGTTTGATGCGAGGTTGCCATATGATCCTGCAAGCCCTTTGCTCAATATACATATCTTAAGTAACTGGGTGTGAGGCTATGAATGGACATTTGCACACTGGTGTTTATGGTGGCAATGTTCATGATTTCCAATGGATGGAGGTGTCCTAAGGGTACAATGACTGAGGGAAAGAAAGGAGAACTACGGTGTATACATACAATGGACTGTAGTTCGGCCACAAGAAGGAATGGAATTCCTGAGGCATGCAAGCAGGTTAATGAAACTTAAAGATTGTATTTTGAGTGAAATGTCAGAAACTAAAAGGAAAACACTAAAACCTCACTCACATGGACTAATCAAAATATGAAAACTCAGTGAATTGAAGTACAGTGCATGGGTTATCAGGTTAAAGCCCATTTTAAAGGGTCACAGACTGTAAGCTCTTACAGCAGTCACATATATTCAGGATGTAACTGTTATTTCTAAACTCTATGATACTGAGCTGTTTGTATGTAACCTGGTCATTCCCAGAAACTTTGGGTATTTTTGTAACACTTGAGACTTAGAGTTAGAGTTCTGAAGCTATGAAAGTCAACAGCACCCCTTACAAGGACTGTTAAAAAGATGAAAAATGGATCAGACTTCAACCAGAGATATAAATGAAGCTGATCTGAATGGGACTGGGGTAGATCAAAATACAGGGTGAAGGATAATATTGTCCATATTTTAAAAGTCCAAATTTTGTTTGAAACCTGAGGGGGAGATGTCTTTTTTGGTGGAAAATTTATATTTTGGATAGTGCATTACCTAATTTAGCTTACATGGTCAGTTTAGTTGAACACCATAGTTCATAGAATCTTGAATAAGACATGAGATATTGTTGGTTTGTCCAGGTTAATGTCATGTCCCATTATATCCCAGGGTAATTTGGGCAGTAAATACTGAAGCATTTGCAAAGTCCCCCTTGAGGACTGGAAAGAAAGCAGGATTCCACATTTGGAGAATTCCTGATATTCTTGCAAGCAATGGAGGCAAGAAAATCAACAGGCTGAGCCCTCAACATTGGTTAGCCCCAATGAAACTAACTCCTGAAAAGGATAGGCTAAGCCTACTTATAATTATGCCTAAGACTCAGCCACAGAGAACCTTTTTTGCTGCTCAAATTTGTCTTCTCTTTAAGAGAACCCTGCAGGTGAAATCTCTGACCTCCCATGCGGACATGACTCAGAGGGGTGTAATACTCCCTGGAAATGTGGGACCAAACTGCTGGGTTGAGACATGACCCAGTAACATGGCATTAAGAAGGCCTTCTTCAGCAAAATGGGGAAGAGAGAAATAAGACAAAATAAAGATTTGGTGGTTGAGAGATTTCAGAGACAAGAGGATATCCTGGGGGTTATTCTTATGCATTATGTAGATATCCTTTTATAGTTTATGGTGTTTTGAAGTGACTGGGGGGAAGTACCTGTGCCAGTTTGAAAGGATTTATATTCCCTAGAAAAGCCATTTTTTAATGCTAATTAGTTTTGTGAGAGCAACCATTTCTTCAAAACCCTATTCTGTATTATAGGTTGGAAACTTGTTTGTGTTTTCTCCATGGAGATGTGACCCACCCAATTGTGGGTATTAAACTTGATTAGATGGAGACATGACTACACCCATTCCAGACGTGTCTTGATTTCTTTACTGAAATTCTTTAAAAGAGAAAGCACTTTGGAAAAAGCTTTAGATCTGAGAAAGCCACCAGAATGACAAGAGAACCACAGAGTCCACCAGCCAGTGACAATTTGAAATGAAGAAGGAGAATGCCCTTGGGGGAACTTCTTGAAACAAGGAGCAAGTATTTCACTCAGTTTTTGAAACTGAGTAACAAAAGTTTTGAAGAACACTAGGCCTGTGTACTGTAAGAATATTATTTTCATTTCAAGAGGAGGACACAGAATCCAGGGAAGGAAATTTTTTGCTCAGTTCTCAAAACTGAGTGACACTCTAGTTTCACAGAGCACTGTACAAATGTGCAGTGAGAATGTATTTTTGTCTCAGAATTTACTGGAAGTCAACAAAGCAAGTATTTTAAGCAGTTCTCAAAATTAAGCTACATTCTAATTTCACTGAGTCCTAGTCCAATGTACTGTGAGAATGTTGTTTTCAGGTCAAAAGAAGTGCATGAAAGTCTATGAAACAAGTATATCACTCAGTTTTCAAAACTGAGTAACATACTAGTTTTGCAGAGCACTGGGCCAACACTGTGAGAATGTTGGATTTGGTTCAAAAGAAATGAATGGAAGTCAATGAATCAATTATTTCACTCATTCTTCAAATGTGAGCTATATACCAGTTTTCTAAATCCTAGGAAAATGTACTCTTATAGTGCTGTTTTTTTTTTGCTTAAGAAGTGAATGGAATTCAATGTAGAATCATTTTCCTCAGTTTTCAAAAATGAAAAAAATACTAGTTTTGTGACCAATGTTCTGTGAGAATACATTTTTTTGACTCAAAAGAATTTCATGAAAATCATGAAGCAAGTATTTCAATCCATTTTCAAAGTGAGTAACTGTTGTAGTTTGCTAGCTGCTAAAATGCAACACACCAGAAACAGTATGGTTTTTTAAAATGGAAATTTATTAAGTTTCAAGTTTACAGTTCTAAGGCCATGAAAATGTTCCAACTAAAGTAAGGCTATAAATATGTTAAAATTAATGCACAAACAAGAGGTTACCTTCACTCAAGAAAGTTTGATGAAGTTCAAGGTTTCTCTTTCAACTGCAAAGACACGTGGCAAGCATGGTGATATCTGCTAGCATTCTCTCCAGGCCTCTTGTTTCATTAACCTCCCCCAAGGGTGCTTTTTCTCATCTTCAAGGGTCTCTGGCTGCATGGGCTCTCATGGTTGTCAAGGCTCTCTCATCATTCTGATGCTTTCTCCAAAATGTTTCCTGTTTTAAAGGAGTCCGTAAACTAATCAAACCCACCTGGAATGGGTGGAGTCACATCTCTCTCTAATCAAAGGCTAATACCCACAATTGCATTAGTCACATGTCCATGGAGATAATCTAATCAAGTTTCCAGCCTATACTGAAGTGTGATTAAAAGAAACAGCTGTCTCTACACGATGAACCAAGATTAAAACATGGCTTTTCTAGGACACATAATCCTTTCAAACCGACACAGTAACATATCAGTTATTCAGAAAGCTAGGTAAATATACAGTGAAATTGTTCATTTTTGACTCACAAAAAATGCATGTAAGCAAATGAAGCATATATTTCTTTCAGGTTTCAGTACTGTTTAATGTAATAGTTTCACAAAGCACTAAACCAATGTATAATGAAAATGTCTTTGGCTCAAAAGAAGTGCATAGATGTCAATGAAGCATGTATTTCATGTAGTTTCCAAAACTAAGTAGCATACTAGTTTGCAGACACTAGGCAAATCTACTATGAGTATGTTGTTTAACTCAAAAGAAATGCATGGAATTCAATGATGTCAGTATCTTTCTCAGTTTTGATAACTATGTTTCTTATGTGTTTCACAGAGCATAGGCTCATGTCCAGTGAGAATGATACTTTTGGCTGAAAAAGAACTGCATGGAAACCAATAAAGCAAGTATTTCACTCAATTTTCAAATCTGAGTTGCTTACTATTTTTTCAGAGCACGAGACCAAGTACAGTAAAAAAAATGTTGTTTTGAACTTAAAAGAAGTGCATAAACTCAATGAAGCATGTATTTTATTCAGTTATCAAAACTGAGTAATATACTAGTTTGAAGAAGCAATAGGCCAGGGTTGTGAGCATGTAGTTTTGAGCTCAAAAGAAGTGCATGGAAGAAAATGAAGCAAGTACTTCATTCAGTTCTCAATACTGAGTAACACACTAGTTTCAGAGAGTACTAGGCTAAATTATTGTGAGAATGTTTATTTGGTCAAAAAAAGTGATAGGAAGCCAGTGGAGTGTGTATTTTAATGAGTTTTCGAAGCTGAGTTGCATACTAGTTTCACAGAGCAACAGAGAAATACACTGTGAGAATGATGTTTTTGGTTCAAAAGAAGGGAATGAAGTCTCTGAAGCAAATATTCACTCATTTTTAAAATGTGAATAATATACTAGTTTTGCAGAACAATGGGCCACTGTACTGTGAGACGATTGTTCTCAGCTCCAAAGAAGTTCATGGAAGTCCATTAAATAAATGTTTGCTCAGTTTTTAAAAGTGAGTAATTTACTTGTTTCAGAGTCACAGGTCAATGTAATATAAGAATGTAGTTTTGGCTTAAAATAAATATATGGAAGACAATGAAGCAAGTATTCTACCAAGTTCTCAAACCTGAGTAAAATTCTAGATACTAAGAACACTAGGCCAATGCACTGTGAGAATAGTGCTTTAGGCTCAACAGGAGGGCATGGAAGGCAATGACCAAGTTTTCCACTCAGTCCTTAAAACTGAGTAACAAACTAGTTTTGCTGAGCACTAGGTTAATGCATTGTGAGAATGTGGTTTTGGCTCAAAAGAAGTACATGAAAGTCAATGAAGTAAATATTTCAAAATTGAGTAACATGAAATTTTTGAAGAGTAGTAGGCCAATAATGTGAGAATGTTGGATTTGACTCAAAAGGTGCACATGGAAGTCAATGACTCAAGTATTTCTCTCAGTTTTTAAAACTGAATAGCATATTAGTTTCATAGACATTTGACCAATGTACTTTGAGAATGTTGTTTGAGAAACACTGTATTGTATTGTACTTAGAGAAAACTGAGTGAAATACTTACTTCATGACTTCATTTATTTTGAGCCAAGAACAACAACAACAAAAAACTCTCTTATTACATTGGCCCAGCTCTCTGCAAACTTAGCAGGCTGTCTAATTTTGGATATTGGGTGAAAAACTTTCTTCAGTGTCTTCCATGTGTGCTTTGGAACCATGGTATTTCTCTCAGATTTTAACACTGTGTATCATACAATTTTCACAGAGCACTAGGCCAATGTACAGTGAGAATTTTGTTTTTGGCTCAAAGAAGCACATGTATGCCAATGAAGCATGTATTTCACTCAGTTTCCATAACCGAATAACATAATAGTTTCCCAGACACAAGACCAATATACTGTGAGAATGTTGTTTGGCTTGAAAGAACTACATGGAAATAAATGATGTAAGAACTTCGCTAATTTTCAAATTTGAGTTACACACCAGTTTGGCAGAGCTGTAGGCCAATGTACTGTGAGAATGCTGGTTTTTCACTCAAAATGGGTACATAGAAGTCAGTGAAGCAATTATTTCATTCAGTTTCCCAAGCTGAGGAACATACTAACATAGTAGAGCACTACACTAGTGTACTTTGAGGATGCTGGATATAACTAAAAAGAAGTGCACTGAATTCGATGAAGCAAGAATTTCACTCATTATTCAATAGTGTGCTACATCCTAGTTTCACAGAGCACTAGGCCAATGTAGTGCTGAAAGGAAGCACATGGAAATCCAAAAGGGATTTACTTCACTTTGTCTCCAAAACTGAAAAATGTGGTCATTATGCAGAGCACTGGACCAATATGCTGTGAGAATGTTGTTTTAGGTTCAAAAGAACTGCATGGAAATTAAAAAACAAACAAACAAGTATTTCATTTAGATTTCAAAACTGAGTAATATATTAGTTTGGAGGGGACAAGGCCAATGAACTGTAAGAATGTTGTTTTTGATCAAAGAGGTGAAAAGAATACAGTGAAGCAAGTATTTCATTCAGTTTTCAAATCTGAGTCACAAACTAATTTCACAGAGCTTTAGGTAAATAGTCTGCTAATATGGTGTTTTTCATTCTTGCATTCCAGAACTGCAAGAAAGTCAGTGATGTAAGTATTTCACTCAGTTTTCATACATAATATCATACTAGTTTCACAGAGCTTGAGGTCAATGTTCTGTCAAAATGGTGTTTTGGGCATCAAAGAAGTTCACGGAAGTCAATGAAGCAAGTATTTGGCTCAGTTTTTAAACCTGAGTAACATACTATTTTTAAAGAACATGAAGCCAATGTACTGTGGGAACTTTGGTTTTGGCTTAAAGGAAATTATGGTGTCAATAAAGCAAATATGTTGCTCGGGACTCAAAACTGAATAGCATAATAGTTCCATAGAGCCCTGTGCCAATGAACTGTCAGAATATAATTATTGGCTCATAAAAATTATATAGAATTCAAAGAAGTATTTCACTCTATTTTAAATCTAAGTTATATAATAGTTAGGGAATGCAATAAGCTAATGTATGGTGAGAAGGAGGTTTTTCATTCAGAAGTGCTTGGACATCAAATTTCCAAGTATTTTACTCAGTCTCCAAAACTGAGTAGCACACTAGTATCACAGAGCACCAGGCCAATGTAGGCTAAAAAGAAGTGTAGCCTAAATGTAGGCTACAAAGCCAGTTTTTCACTCCATTCTCAGAACTGTGAAACACACTAGTTTTGCAGAGCACTAGGTTAATATATGGTGAGAATATATTTTTGACTCAAATAAGTTATTATAGGGTGGTGCAATGGTGGCTCAGTGGTAGAATTCTCAGCTGCCATGCTAGAGACCTGAGTTCACATCCCAGTGTCTGCCTCTGCAAAAAAAAAAGTGATTGTAAGTCAATGAATCAAGTATTTCAATCAGTTTTTTAATCAAAGTAATATACTAGATTCACATAGTTGACCAATATACTGTGAGAATGCTGTTTTTGGCTCAACAGAAATGCACGCAAGTCAATGAAGTAAAAATTCACTCAGTTTTCAAAAGTGAATAGCATATTTTAAAAAACTAGGCCAATGTACTGTGAGAATGTTGTTTTAGGCTCAAAAGAAGGTCATGGAAGTCAATGAGGCAAATATTTTGTTCAATTTTCAAAGGTGAGCAACATACTAGCCTCATAAAGCCCGAGGGCAAAGTGCTGTCAGAATGTGGTTGCTGGCTCATAAGAAGTATATGGAAATCGTAGGGCAAATATTCAACTCAGTTTTCAAATCTGACTAACACTTAAGTTAGGAAGTGCATTAGTTCAATGTATGGTGTGAAGGTTGTTTTACACTCAAGAGAAGTGCTTGGATGTCAAATTTGTAAGTATTTTACTCAGTTTCCAAAACCGAGTAACATTCTAGCTTCACAGAGTACTAGGCCAATGTACTGTGAGAATGTTCTTTTAGGTTCAAAAGAAGTGCATGGAAGTCAATGAAGGAAGACTTCACTCAGTTTCCCAAACTGAGCAACATATTAGTTTCCCAGAGCACTAGGGAAATGTATAGAGAGAAAGCTGTTTTTTCACTCAAAGAAGTACATGAAAGTCAAAGAAGCAAGTATTTCAGTGAGAATTAAAAATTGAGTAACCCTAGTTTTGAAGACCACTAGGCCAACGTAATGTGTGAATGTTAGATTTGACTCAAAAGAAGCATAAGGAATTCAATTAATCAAGTATTTGACTCAGTTTTCAAAGCTGAGTAATATACCACATTTGAAGAGCATCAGGCCAATGTACTGTGAGAATGCTTTCATGCACTGAAAGTCTAGGAAACTGAATTTAGACACTGGCTTATATAAAGTACATGGAGATCAAATAAGTATTTCATGCCTTTATGAAATCTTAGTTGCATGCTAGTTAGGGAGTGCACTAGGCCAATGTATGGTGAAAAGTCTGTTTTTCACTCAAAAGAAGTGAAACTTTTGCAAGTATTTTACTCAGTTTCCAAAATTGTATAACATAGTAGTATCACAGAGCACAAGGCCAATGTACTATGAGAATGTCGTTTTAGGTTCAAAAGAAGTGCCTGGAAGCCAATGAAGCAGGAATTTGAGTCAGTTTCCAAAACAGAGTAACATACCACGTTTGAGGTGCATTAGGCCAACATACTGTGAAAATGTTGTTTTTAGTTCAAAAGAAGGGCAGAGAATTCAATGAAGCAAGTTTTTCACTCAGTTCTCAAAACTGTGAAATAGACTATTTTTGCAGAGCACTAGGCTAATGTACAATAAGAAATGGTTTTTGGCTGAAAAGAATTGACTGGGGGAGGGCCACAGTGGTTCAGTGGCAGAGTACTTGCCTGCCATGCTGGAGACCCGGGTAGAGTCCTGGTGACTGCCCATGCAAAAAAAAAAGAAAAGAAAGAATGAGAGAAAAGTGAAAATAAAAATAAAAAAGATAGAAGTGACTGGACATCAATAAAGCTATTATTCCACTCGGTTTTTAAAACTACCTACCATAGTTGTTTCACATGGCACTAGAGCAATGTATAGTGAGAGTATTGTTTTTAGTTCAAAAGGAGTTCATTGAAGTCAATGAAGCAATTATTTCACGAAGTATTCAAAACTGAGTTACATATCATGTTCCCAAAGCACTAGGTCAATGTATTCTGAGAATGCTGTTTTTCGCTCAATAGAAGTGCATGGAAGACAATGTCGCAAATATTTCACTCCATTTCCAAAACTAAGTAGCATACTGTGTGCTGGTTTGAAAGGATGTATGTAACCTTAAAAAATCATGTTTTAATCTTAATTCATTTTGCAAAGGCAGTCATTTCTTCTAATCCCTATTCAGTACAGTATGTTTGAAACTATAATTAGGTCATTTCCCTGGAGATGTAATTCAATCAAGAGTGGTTGTTTAACCAGATTAGGTGGAGGCATATCTCCACCCATTCAGGTGGGTCTTGATTAGTTTACTAGAATCCTATAAAAGAGGAAACATTTTGGAGAATGAAAGAAATTCAGAGAGATCAGAGAACACCACAGCACCATGAAGCAGAGAGTCCACTAGCCAGAGAGTTATGGAGATGAAGAAGGAAAATACCATCTGGGGAGCTGTAGAGGAAGCTAGCAGATGATGCTGTGTTTGCTATGTTCCCTTCCAGCCAAGGGAGAGACCCTGACAGTGCTTGCCATATGCTTTTCTACTAGAGAGAGAAACCTTACCCTTCATCAGCCTTCTTGAGCCAATGCATCCATCACTGGATGCCTTAGATTGGAAATTTCTATAGATTCGTTTTAGTTGGGAGATTTTCTCAGCCTTAGAACTGAAAATTAGTAACTTATTAAATTCCCCTTTTTAAAAACTATTCCATTTCTGGTATATTGCATTCTGGCAGCTAGCAAACTAGAACACTATGTTAACAGAGCAGTAGGGCAATATATTGTGAGAATGTTGGTGTAGGCTGAAAGAAAGTGCTGGAAGTTAATGAAGCAATTATTTATTTGACTTTTCAGTACTAGTAGCATACTAATTTCAGGGCACTAGGCCAATGTATTGTGAGAATCTATTTTATGAATTAAAAGAAGTACATGGAGTCAATGAAGCAAGCATTTTGTTCAGTATTCAAAATAGTGTAAAACATTAGCATCAAAGAGGACCAGGCCAATGTATGTGAGAATGCTGTTTTAGACCTAAAACAAGTGCATGAAGTCAATGAAGCAAATATTTCACTCAGTTTCAAAACAGAGTAATATGCTAGTTTCACAGAGTACTAAGCTAATTTTCTGTGAGAATGTTGTGTTTTGCTCCACAGTGATACTTGGGAGTAAATGAAGTAATATGTCTCTCAACTTTCAATACTGAAAAAAATACCAATTTTCCAGATACCTAGTCAAACATAGTTTGAGAATGCTGTTTTTCACAAGAAAGTATACATGGAAGTCAATAAACGAAATATTTCATTCAGTTTTCACATGTGAGTTATATATTGTTTGCAGAGTACTAAGCCAACATATGGTTAGAGTGAAACTAGTGGTTTAAATGATAAATTATGATTTATCATAATTTCAATTGTCTGATCCCAGCAGCTCACTGGCTAGTTTGGGGGGCTTGCTTGGTGGTTAGGGAGGTCTGTGTTTCCTTCCAAATGATCATAGATGGTATATCTGCCACTTACAGGTCATGGGAAGAAGGGCTGGATCATTCTTGTCGCTTCAGGATGAAGATACCAATTTTGAGTCAATACAATCCACCTTCTAGAGGCTTCTTTGCTTTAGGCTAGACCATCATTCAGGTGAGACAGCTTTCATTATTTTGATAGTATTAATCCTTTATTTTAATTCAATAATGTCATTTCTGAATCACAGATATTATGGCTACTTTCAAATGTAAAATTTTTTCTCAAGAAACATTTTTTAACAGTAAGCTAATCTCACCCAAACATTTATTCTAATTGGCATGCCTTTAAAATATATTCACTTCTTCAATACCCTGAAGGAGATGCAGATCTTCCCCTTTAGTGCTTCCTCTTCAACATGGAGGTTCCATTTCCTCAGGGACTCACCTTCACTATATAAGAGACAGTCTACTCCTGTTTGAAGATTTTCAAATTTAAATGGGTAAGTCCTTTAGAACTTGAGGGTTTAAAAATTTGAATTATAAATCTCATCTATGTTTCTCCCTAAATGGACATAGAGTCTGTTCTCTTTTTACCTCTATTTCTAAGACTGAATGGGAAAATTATCACTTTCTTTATAGTGTGCAGAGCTCAGACTCATTATTACTCTTTTTATTGGTTTTTTTGTTCATTATTTTTCCCAGCCCATGATTAGTATAGCATAATTTCTCCAAGCAATATGGCTCTGTTGTCCCTGGCATCTTGAGTTCATACTCTAATTGCATGTAGGAGGAATAGAAAGGCATGATGGTGAAAAGCATGGGTTCTACAACAATATATCTGAGTCATGTGGGTTAATTGAAGTGAATTAATAAATGTTAGGCACTTTCAGTGATGCCTAGCATGGCAAACAACTGATATGTGTAATTTATTACTATTAATGTTGCCAGTTTTAATTACTAGAACAAATGTGACAATGGACATTTTTATAAATCCATCTTTCAACTTTTCTAAAATCCCTCTAAAATAAAGTTCTAGAGATATCCATTTTGGTTAAAGGTAGGCATATTTTATATTTTGGGTACAAATAAACCAGAAATTGATGTTCTGGAAAAATCTGGGCTTCCAAGAAGGGAGACCTCAGAGACTAGTACTCCACATGAGGATTTAACCAAAAGTGGAACAAGTCAACCATTACAGAAAAGGCCAGGATTGAAGATGGAGTTATTGAGGAAGTATTTGTGGAAACTCCTACTGTCTGAGGGGCATGATCGTTGCTTACTATGTAGAAAGCCAAGAAGAGTGCTGTGGGACCTGTATAAATGGAGCTGATGCCAGTCTCAACTAGGAGACTCAAAAACTGGAAAAAAGTGAAGGTAAAATATCTTCAGATACAGAACCATGGAGGCTGGAGGCTGAAGTCAAGAAGCCTCCAGCCAGGAAAGAAGACCACCAAGCACATGGAGAAGATGAGTTTACCCCAAAGGCCGAGGATGGGCCTTTCACCTCCTTGCAGTGGAAGAGTTTTCCCATTTCAGGCCTTAGAGATTGGGGAGAGCCTGACTACTACCACATGGAATGGCTGAAGATGTGACTTGGAGACAGCAGAGAGCCTGGGTATGGCCCATTGCTTGGAGAGAATGGACCCAAGAAAAGGTGGTTTCCACAATGTCCACTAAGATTGCATTCAGAGAGAGCTGGGCTGCTGCATACACCCTTGAAAGATTGGGACTACTGTTTTCTAAAGCTCCAAAGATAAATGACTCTCAGACTTTGAAATCTAATGGAGTTTTCTCTGCAGATTTTCAAAACTGTCTGGGTCCAGTGACCCCTCTGTTCCTTCTTCCCTATGGAAATGGATATATGTATTCAATGAGTGTTCCTCCTTTGTACATTGGCAGCAAATAACTTGTTCTAAATTTTACAGGTCCAGATCCAGAGAAGAATTTTACCTTAGGATAGACCATGAGTGTAGCTGACTTTGAGATTTTTTTACTGTTTGTGACTTTGTATTGCATTTGTATTGCTGCTGAAATGCCTTTAAGTTTTCTGATGTTTTGGAATGAATGCATTTTTTCAAGGGAAAACGTGTTTTTTTTAGGGTCCAGAGGGTGGAATGTTCTGGGTTGAAATGATATGCACCACAGAAAAGCCATGTTTTAATCCTGATCCATTTGTTGCTCTTTTAATCTCTATTCAGTACTATAGGTCAGAAACTTGATTAGGTTATCTCCAGAGATGTGGCTGACCTAATTGTGAGTATTAACCTTAGATTAGAGGGAGATGTGACTCCACCCATTCCAGGTTGGTTTTAATTAGTTTGCTGGAATTCTTTATAAAGAGGAAGCATTTTGGAGAAAGCTTTAGAATTATAAGTGAACCACAAGAACCACGAGAGTCCACACAGCCAGAGACCTCCATAGATGAAGGAAAACACCCATTGGGGACCTTCATGAAACAAAAAGTCTGGCGAGAAAGCTAGCACCTTGCTCATCATGTGCCTTTCCAGTTGAGAGAGAAATCCTGAATTTCATCAGCCTTTCTTGAGTGAGGGCAAACACTTGTTGGTGCCTTAATTTGGGCATTTTTATAGACTTGGTTTAATTGGGACATTTTCATGACTTAAGAACTGTAAACTTGAAACTTATTAAATTTCCCCTTTTTAAAAGCCATTGCAGCTCTTGTATATTGTATTCCAGCAACTAGCAAATTAGAATACAAACATACAAACATTCTTAACATTTAATACATAGTGTACTATCAATGGCTCACAATAGCATCATTTAGTTGTTTATTCATCACCAAGACCATTTTTAGAACATTTGCCTCACTCCAGAAAAAGAAAGAAAAAAGAAAAATCTCATATATATCATACCCTTTACCCCTCTCTCTCATTGACCATTAATATTTCAATCTACTCTTTTTTAATCTTTGTTCCCCTTATTATTATTTTATTTTTATCCATACCTTTTACTCATCTGTCCATATCCTAGGTAAAAGGAGCATCAGACACAAGGCTTTCACGATCACACAGTCACATTGTGAAAGCTATGTCATTATACAATCACATCTTAACTAATTGCGTTCTCAAAAGTCCTATTCACAGTGGGTTCACACTCACAGGAATGTTGATTAAAACTTGAACATGTCTTTTTTAGGGACATGGCTCAATCCCCAAAATCCACCTAAAGTAGTTTTAACTGATGTGCCAAATTTTCTTTAAAATTACCAAGAAATGCTAAAATAATTATTAATCATTTTATTAAGACATCAGACTTTCTCTCAGTTCCTGTTTTCTGTTATTCAACTTAAACTTAGAAATTTATTATGCACAGAGAGAACTATGTCATGAAACTTTTGCCAAAAGGAAAAAAAATAACCCCAAAAAGCATAATATGGCCAAAGCCCAGGAGTGGTCTTAGAGATAGCACAGTGTCACTAACTTTTAATTACCAATACCTTTGGCTCTATTAGACATATATTGGCTTTTTCCTCATTAGCTTTTATGACCTTAATTAGCCTAAGGATGTTTTTCCATTTGCTGGGATTTATGGCATTAATCAAAGTCTGTTTTTACTTATTAATCAGGGAAATATTAAAAGAAGCATACTTAAAACAGACCAGGAAGGGTATGACACTAGCATAGGACTTGAAGTAAATTATTTCAGGGAAGGAATCCAGGGACAATGACTGAAATGCCTGTTTTGCTGGAGTAGGTCTTTTCTCCTGTGGCATTAAATTAGTGTCCATGAATCATTTCTGGGAGAAAAGCTTGAGGTGGTTGATGACCCAAGTGATTCCAGGTTAAACTTAATTGTATCAAAAATTTATACTCACTGTAACAAGTGGGGAAAGAGCTCAGCAGCTTTCTACCAGCATTTAGGTGACACTGGCTATAATTCCAGGTGGAAAAGGTAAATCACCTTCAGTAGTTTTACTATCATAGAAGCTAACAAAAGCTTTTCACTGGTAATGACAGGCATAGGCAAAAGGCTCCATAGGGCTCAAGGAAATGTCACCATCAATTAATAGTGAAAAAGTTTCCTCTGGTGATGATCATTGATGTGGTCTACCTAAAATTTACAGTTATTGTCTCAGACTCATATTAGGAATGCAGCTTTCTGATCTGTTTGCCTCATTGGCACTATGTGAGATTCTTTGGCCAATGCAATGAGAAGACAAAAGGTATGTTTGTCTCTTACTTTTTGAAATTTTAGCAGATTTCTCATTCTGTCCCTCTGGACAGTAAGACTGTTCTGGCTGATGACAAATCAACCTGGGTCACTGGATAAGGGTGGGGTTCAGAAAAGTCCTGAGCCAGCCCACTAAGGACATGTGCTTTGAGAAATAATTTTTCCATTAGGTTAAGTTATTGAGATTGGGGTTTGTGATACCATACTTCATAGCCTAGCAAATCCTGATTGGTATAACTTCATATAACCCTGAAAGAGGGAAATTTGAAAATAGAAAGTTAAACCATAAATATTCCATTTGGATCATATCAGTGTAATTAACAGTAACTGCTTTGAATTTACAATATCTGATTTATCTGAAACATCTATTCAGTTATGACAGCTGTTTCCCAAAAAGAAACATCCCTCAAGACATCCTTTGCAAGCAAAGTTCCTTGAGGAGTTTGAACATAAAAAAAAGAAAAAGAACTAGTAAAGTATGGGGGGGCACATATTTACCACCAAAGGAATAGGTGATTTAATGAAAAAAGGGGTCCACAGCCTCACCAGAAGTTTGAAGTCAATCTCCAATGTAATTCTCTTAAACTTCCCCTGAGCTTCTAGTAAGGCCTTGTCAAATATTTCAGTCATTATCCATATCTGTGGAAGGAGGGGAGGGTATGTTCTGCATTGGAAAGGAGTGGTATTATAATGGTAGCAATAGCCTGGAAGGGTTATTAGTGTTTTTTGGACTGTGAGGATAATAGGTATGGTATGGATGGTGGCCTGGGGACAAGGCAGAATGTCATGCAGCATTAAATGATGCTGGGTCTAAGAATATGGTAGAAATTCATGTGCAATTCCCTGGAGATACTAGATAGGAATGGAAATTTTGATGAGGCAGCCAAATCTTGTTTTTATACTGGAGAGATTATCAATTGCTAGGATTTGAAGTTTACATGATAATGAGATTTCACTTGTACCTACTAGCTGATGAATCTCAGCTTACATTTCTGCTAATGTATGATAAAGTTGGGAGTTGGATTACTAATGCATAGTTTATATTTGAGATAAGTAGTCAATTGGTTCATTATAACAATAATGCTGAATTCAGAAAAACATCAACTATGACTGAAATTATCCAGATTATTCTTTCCCTGAACAAATTTACAAGTTCTCTATTTTTGATGGCTATATGTTTCAGTTTGCTAATGCTACTAGAATGCAATATACCAGAAATTGATTGGCTTTTATAAACGGGATTTACTAAGTTACAAGTTACAATTTTATTGGTCTAAATTAAGGCACAAATAAAAGGATACTTTCTTGGAAGAAAGATAGCATCTGAGATTTCTCTGTCACATGAGAAGAAAAATGGCAATGTTTGCTGGGTTGCTCCTGGGTTTCATTGCTCTCAGCTCCTGGTTCTAGTAGCCTCCTCTCTGATATTCTTCTGTCTGTCTCCAAGCATTTGAACTCTCTGCTCTCTGTGTCAGCTCTTTTAAGGACTCCATCTTCCGTCTGCTCAAAAGGTCACACCCACAATTAGGTGGGTCACATCTCCATGGAAACAGTCTAATCAAAAGGAAAAGAACATGGCTTCCCCCACAAGATTGGGTTAGGATTAAGAGGAAATGGCTTTTCTGGGGTATATAACAGTTTTAAATCAGCACACTATAATGCAAACTAGTAATGTTTAACTTTGTCTGAGTCCTGTGATCCAGGAAAACCACTTTATATGCTTTGGAAAAGGATTTTAGTTTCTCTCTTGCCAGGGGATGTGCTAGAACCTAAGAGTGCTTGCATTTCTATCTAATGAACTGTTAAGAAGTTAAAAAAAAAGTAAAAATGTCTTTTCAGAGCTGGATGGTTGTTCCTTCGGTTTGCCAATCAAGAGCTTGAGTGAGTTGGTAGTGGCTCTATGTACCTCCTAGTTCCATGTGCCCCCGTTTCTTGGAATCCAACGTTTTTCCAGTATTTTGTACTGTCTAACTAAAAAAGCCTCTTTTTTTGTTTTTCCCCTCTCTGCTGGGGCAAAAACTCCGAGTTCCTCTAGTGTTTATTCCATATTTGTCTGTGCTGGGGGCCTGTTTTTCAGTAGTCAGAATTTGTTAATTAATTCCATAATTGGAGCTTGGTTGAGCTGAGCCCTTCCTACTAGTAAATTCTGTTTCCTTTCCCATTGGGGAACTAGTTTGTCATGCCCCTGCGGGAGGGGCACTAGCCTCTGCAGCTTGGGGGGCTTACAGTTCTGCATGGGATCTCAGCCATTCCACCTGGTCCATACTGGTGTATGCTGTGTGTCCAGTCACTGATGTTCCCCCAGCAACTGTTTTGTAGCATTCCTGGCAATTTACTATCTGCTCAAGAGGATGAACTAAATTCCATACCTTACTCTGCCATCATTTGCCCCACCTCACCCTAGAGCCTTTACATTCACTGTTCTATGTCTAAAAATCTCCTCAAACTGAATCCTTTATGCTTGGCGAACTCTGAATCATTACTCAAATATTAGAAAGATATCTCAAAGTAGCCTTCTCCTATCTATACCTATTTAATGCAAATATAAATGTGATCTCTCTATTATTTTGCACAAAACCCTCCACACTCAAAAATAAACTTCAATCCTTATCATGGCTTACTTAAATTACCTAAAAGTTCTTCCCCATGGGTATATTTCTGCTACCTTCTGTTATTCCTTTCTTGCTAGCCTGAAAAATGCCAAATTTTTTCACCTTCAGGGCCTTTACTGATGCTGTTTCTATTATTTGAATTGCCTTCCCTCCAGTATATGTTCCATGTTTTCCATTACTTCATTTAGGTTTCTGCTCAAACGTTTTATTTTCAGAAAATAAAACAACAAATCCTTCTTTATACCTTTTTTAATAATTATTCTTCCTCTATAACCTTGTAATTCCTTAAACTGCTTTGAGTGTCCTTTACATTTCTTATTGCTCGACATCATATTTTATATGACATTTTGTTGTGTTTTCCTGGAACTAGAACATCAACTCTCTGAGAGCAGAAGCTTTGTCTGGTTTATAGTATCTGTAAAAGTTTTAGCACATTTTGGTAATAAATACAGGTTGTTTAGTATGAATGACTGGATGAGCTTCTCAGTGTATAATAATCTTAAATCACACTTTCTTGTTCCGCATGTAACTGGTGTTGAAAGATTATGTGGACAAGTCTGAATTAAGCTTTTTATTCATTTTAATTCTAGCTTTCTGAAGCGTTCTTGATTTCTTGTTGACTATATTACTTATCTCTTACTTGAAACTATATCAAAAATATAAATTCCAGAAATATTCATTTTATATCTTCTTTTAAAATCATTTATTAGTTCTGTAATTTTCTTCCTTAGCTATGTAATATCCTTATTTATTTATAGATTATTTCATCTTCTCTTCTTCAAATGGTTTCTTTACTGAATTCGTATTTTTATTAAGACATCCATTAGTATGAGTCAACCAATTAATACTTTTTCTATTCCTTGGTTTATGTTGCTTTCTAAACTGGGCATTTTCATGTACCCATTACAGATGAAATGTTGTCTCTTTTGTAAATGGCTGTATTATCTTGTGTAGGACAGATAAGATCTTCTTATATTACTCTGATCAAGTACTCTTGATATATTTCCTTCCTTAATTTAGGTATATAATTTTCCCTTCAGCAGTGCACACTGAGAGCTGTGTGTTTTGCTTCTTTGACTTATCTGCTTCTTAGGCAGTGAGAGATAGAGAAAAGGAGAAGAGCATAGAGGTTTCCTGGTACATCATAAATGTTTAATAATTATCTGATGTATCATTAAAGAATGAATGGCGAGATGAAGGGATGAATGAATGGTCAATGGGTGGATGAAAGAACAGAATGATGTAAAGATGAATCAATGGATGTACGAATGAATGCAGTACCATTAGTATGACATATATGTATTATACTTTTTCCTTTAGTAATTTGAATACATTACTCCTGAGCAGTTTTGTATAGGAACTTGAAGTCTGTTCTCTCTTCTGATTATCTATTAAAAATTCTGCATCTGGGCCCAGTTCACTCAACCATGGATTTTGCCTGTTCTTGTGAGCTTCCACTCCTCTCCACCAACTGAATCCCTGACTATGGTAAGTCCTGATAGCAGTTAATTTCCCTGCTTATGTCATGACTTTGTATGGAGTTCTACTTTGAAGAAATTTTCTATAAGTTGACTACTCATGCTCTTAGTCCAAGTCTCTCCAAATACGAGTGATATTGGTGATAATTCTCAGACATTTTTTGGCATATCCTCTGTACTCAATACTTTTCTATGGAATAGGAATAAATGTTTCTCCATGTCTAACTAGAATTCTCTATTTCTTTACATATTAGCACTCTCAAAGTTATAACACAGGATTGTATTTTCCTGCTTTCTTTACTCGTGGTCATTTTCTGGCCTTTTCAAAATTAAGATAACACAAGTCTGTAACAGTTTCACACTTTGTTTACTGCTGGTAAATTTATGAGCTTTTCAAAAAAATTTTTTTCCATTTTCTTGGTTAATGGGAAAGAGGAGTCCGTGATTTTGTTTCACTGAAACATATTTCCTTGGAAGTCTTCACATCTGTTGGTTTTATTTATTATGTATTCAATATAGAAGGAAAGTGCGTCTAACTTCTATCAATAGTAAGTTGCATTATTGTAAGTGTAGTGTTATGAAAGAGTACTGGCCATTTATTCTTAAACTATTAAAGCAGGCCATAGCTTTTAATTCTCAAGCTTAAAATTGAAGGCCAACTACCTTTATTCTTCCATCAACTTTATCTCAACTTTTTTCTCCTTTCTATTGCTAATGCTCTTATATTCACTTCCTAAAATGACTTTAAAAGCTTTACACAAGGGGGGGGCCAAGATGGCGGCTTAGCAAGGTGTGCGTTTTAGTTCGTCCTCCAGAACAACTACTAGATAACCAGAAACAATACAGAATAGCTCCCGGAACCACGATAGTGACCGAACACACAGCGTGCCCAGAACGGGAGCAGCTTAGACCTACCGCAACTCGCCGGATCTGTGAGTTCCCCAAAGCCGCGGTGGCCGGCGCCTGGCGCCCGGCGCCCCTCCCCCATAGGCGGCTTTGCAGAGAGAAAGGAAACAGTAGCAGGGACTGAATCCAACCAAGCGCCAATTGCGGCATTAATAAACAAATTCTGATTACGAAAAATAGCCCCCAGCTCACGCGAAACCGGGCAAGTCAGAAGTCGCTTATTGGG
>PVIY010011410.1:0-65496 GCA_004026745.1 Myrmecophaga tridactyla | reverse complement strand
ATAGCTTTGTTGGAAAAGCTTAGGGAGGAGAACAAGGGCAGTAGAGGAAAGCAGGGCTTACATAACCTAGGCTCCTGGAAGGTGCAAAGAGGATGTGAGAAAGCACATGTGGATCCCAAGTGTTTGTCTTTATTGTGACCAATACGGGTTGGACTTTCCAGCAGATGATGGGGATTGGAAGTTTCAAACTATACAAAGAGAAAAGCAGAAGGGGCAAGTGTAGTTCTCATCATCACAGCCATATGGAAATACAGGCCTCCCTAGTAAAATTATGTGGACCAAAAAGGCAAAGGGCCCTGCAGAGAAGCAGCAGAAAGGACCATTTCAAGAAAAAGCTGCAGGGGCCATTCAGAGAAGCTAAGGGTAGCTCTTATCACCCAAACCATGCAGGCCCTGTTAGCTGTGGTTATACCCAGGGTAGGTCTAGCTGGGGTGGTGGCTCAAAATGGAAATTTAGAACTATGCCAGGCAGGATGACAAAGCACCAGACAAAGCAGATATAATTTTTTTTATGAAATTTCACAATCTTATCCAGATATCTTTTTTTTTTTTAACCTAATGTCCTTTTTCTGTTCCAAGCTTCCATTTAAGGTAGCACAATATAATAACTTGTAACCTCTTCTTCAGCTCTTCTTTGTGACCATTTTTTTAGCCTCTCCCTGCCTTTTGACTTTGATGGTTTGGGGGAAGCACCAAGTAGAAAATAAAGTCATTTTGGAGTTTAAGAGGACATGTTGCCGATTACTTCTGCAGTTGCCTGGGAGGTGTGCCTGCTGCAATGAATGACATTTGACTTAATTGGCTGGTGCTTAAATGAGAGAGCTCAACGTAGCACAGCCCAAGCAGTTTGGTATACCTCATTTCAGCACTCGCAGCTCAGCCCAGGCCTTTGGAGGTGCAGGGAGGAATCGCCCCAGGGAAAGTTGTTGGGATACAGAGGCCTGGAGAGAAGGCCAGTAAAGGCCATCCTGTGCCTTCCCACATAAGAAAGAACCTCGGTTGAAAGTTAGCTGCCTTTCCTCTGAAGAACCAACAAAATAAATCCCCTTTTATTAAAAGCCAGTCCATTTCTGGTGTGTTGCATTCTGGGACCTAGCAAACTAGAACACCTCCATTTGTATTTTTTGGATATTGTTCTCACGACAAGACTGGTGTAATGGGTTTTGGGAAAGGAAGTCTACAGAGGTCAAGTGCCATTTTTTCCCATCGCCAAAAGCACATCCTGCCAACATGACTCTCAGTGTGGATGTTACCTGTAGTCACAAGGTCAAGAGCCCATCACCCTTCTGCACTGTAAAGTTACTCCTGTCCCCCCTTTCCAGAGTGTCCCCTTCAGAAATAAGTTGCTACACATAGCCCCACTGAAGGAGTGGGGGGTTCATATCCATCTCCTTGAGGATGGAGTAGCTACATAAGTTACATAGAATTCTTCTGCACAGAATATTTGTCCCTAATACCATATCTATTTATTTATTCAGTAACTGTGTGCATATCACTATGAAATCATGGATTTTTTTTATCGATTGGTTTATAATTCAATACTAATCTATTTTGTTGGTCAAATTTGTTCCCCCTTTGGCCCTTGGTAGCACTTTCAGTTGTCTTTTATGTCCCTTTGACATAACCCCATCACTGTGGGTGGTTTTGTTCTTTGAGCACACCCTTATTTTCTGGCACTTCAAAATGCATCATGCTCACATTTTGTATTTCCTGCCCCAGTCCTAGAAGCAGAGACTTCTCCAGTGAGCCCTACCCTTTCATTGGAGAATAGTACTGGCAATCAAAGGTGTGCTTGTTGCTCCTAAGTTATTATTGCTTGATCTACCCTCTCAACTGACACAGCAAGGAAATACTTGTGTGTATGTTAACCCATGTATATATACCTATATATGCAATTGTCTGTATTTCATTAGGCCAAGTATAAGGTAATAATGATTAACATATGATGTTTCCATCTCTAATTCATTGCCACATGGATCATTTGAGCCTATTCTCTTTGTTAGTGGCAAAAAAACAAGTTCTCTTCACGTCACACACACAGAAATTAGTATAGCCATGTATGTTGAATACAGGTTAAAATAGCAGGGCATTATACAGAGAGGTGTAGTCTTCTGGAAACTGTAGACTGGATCCCCTGGGCTATTCTGGGGAGAAAATAACTACTTTTGTTCTACTGCTTTGTTTAAAAAATGTCCAATTTTGAGAAAGCATAGCATGGCTGGGTTTTCTTGTTTTGTTGGCTGAGGCTTTTAACTAGTAGTTCTTGAAAGATGCTGTTGAACTCAACATAGAATGAGACATTAAAAATATCTTTTTAGTCTGGATTTTTTCTGCCCTGCCTAAATTTAAAAGTATAAGCATGGATTCCCAATTCCACTTGATGTAAACAAAACTTTTCATACATGATATATATAATAACTTATTCTTACTGTATTAGTCCAGGTTCTGAAACTCGTGGTAGGCCAGTTCCACATAGTGACATTTCACCTGTGAACTGTATCACTTTTACTGATATTGTAGTTATCAAATGTATAATATGCTTACACATGTGCCCTGCCTTGTTACCATTTTGATTTTTGTTGAGACTCCTGCCTGCTTGGCATATGCAAGGATGCTTCTGACCCATGTACAATTGAAAACGGAGGCATCCTTGAGTTTTAAAGCATTTGAACAAACTGGATAATGCAACATACCATATATTGAAGTGAAGGAAAGAAGTATGTGTGCTTGTGTTTTTTTAAGTAATTGCTTTCAAAATGTTAAAAAAATTCAGGTTGATTAAAGGGGAAAAAAGCTTCAAATTCTTGTATAGGTTTTAAATTTCTGCTGTGTGTTCAATTCCCTTGCATAACCACTTGTCACTGTAGGGCCAGATTCCTGTTTTTAATGTCCATTTTACTTGCCTGCGATTTTAAAGCTCTTCTGACTCACGACTCACAAGAAATTTTCTGAGGTCTGTGTCATACAGAAGTTGAGCGAGTATATTTTTAAAAAGGGAATGAACAAAACAGCTTCCATCTGAATTGGGCTTTTAAAATTAGAAGCAACACTTACTTCAATAGATCTTTAAAGAGTTGTGACTTTCCAAATTCCTTCCAGAACCCTCAGGCCTCCATGTTCAGTTAAGGCAAAAAGGGAATGCATCCCTTCTGTTTGTCCAAAGGTTTTTGAGAGTCTTACTTCTAAATAGAACAATGCAGCATTTCATTTTGAATTTTTCACTGAAATTTTCTTGAATATACAGCTAGAGGTATGTAAGGAATGCCTCCTTAACCTGCTGGGAACCCTTCTGCTCCATCATATTAACTGTCAGTATTTTGGGGACATTGGGTTAATGGGCTTAATTGCCTCAGTAAAAGCAAGACTTGGGGACAGGTCTCCTTTTGTGCTGTGTTGTAACACTTGACTCTGCTTGTTGCGCTCTTTTTCCTTAGGTCCTGACACAATTCCTTATAGAGCACTTATTTAAAAAAAAAATCTTAGGAGAAAAAAAGGCTAAAAAGGAAAAACCTTATGATATTATAAATTGACACAGAAAAATAATGTGACCCACTCCAATACCCATTCATAATAAAAACAACAAACTAGGAATAAAGGCAAATTTCCTCAACTTGAAAAAAGAGCTTTTACAAAAGATAAATGTTGCTAATATCATAATCAACTGTGAAATACCTATGCATTTCCCCAAGCTCTAGACGGCACAAGGAGGCCCACTCTCACCACTCTTTTTCAACATATTACCGAAAGTTCTAGCCAGCACAATAAGGTAAGAGAAAGAAATAAAAGGCATACAGATAAAAGAGAGAGAAATAAAATTATTCCGATTTGCAGATGGCATTACTGTCTATGTGGAAACTGCCAAGGAATTAACCAAAACAAAAACAAGGCAAACCCCTGGAATTAATAAGTGTCTTCAGCAAAGTCTCAGGACACAAAATCAACACACAAAAGATCAATCACAGTTCTATATACTAACGACTAACATAGGAATAGGACTTTAAAACCCTGTTCCATTAGTAGGTATGGAACTAGTTAGGTATAAATCTATCAAAATATGCAGTGAACCTGTATTTTTTCTACAATTTATATGGAAAAGTGGAATACCTAAAATATATAAAACAATTTTGAGAAAGAAATGATGTAGGAGGAGTCACTCTAACAGATAACAAGGCTTCCTATATAGCTACAATAATCAAGGCAGTATGGTGTTGGCAGCAGATAAATGGAACAAAAGAGAGAACCCAGAAATAGACCCCCACATTCCATTAGTAAGCCAAAAAATTAAAATTAAAAAAAAATTGAAACTCAACCTAACCTCATACCTTATTAGAAAAATTAACTCAAAATGGATCACATACATGAATGTAAAATGTAGAAGTATAAAACTTTTAGGAAAAAAACAAACAGCAGGAAATCCTGACGACCTAGAAGCCAAGAAAAGAATTTTCAGACTTGACAATAAAAGTATGATCTATAAAAATAAAATTGATGAATTGGACCTCGTGAAAACTAAAAAGTTTATCTCTAACAAAGACCCTCTGAAGAGGATGAAATGACACACTACACACTGCAATATTTTATTTGCAAAGCTCATATTTAACCAAAGACTTGGATATGGAATACATAAAGAACTCTCAAAACACAACAGTTTAAAAAACTCTATTAGAAAATGGGCAAAAAATGATGAACAGAGATTTCACTGAAGAGAACATACAGATGGCAAACATAAACATGCGAGATCTTCAATATCATTAACTATTAAAAAATGCAAAGTAAGTCACAATGAAAATCCACTGGACAACTGTCAGAAAGGCTGAAAGAGAAAATAGTAGTAATACCACATGTTGGTGAGGGTACAGAGAAACTCGATAACTCCTGCATTGCCTGAAGATATATGCAATGGTATAGTCAATGAGGATAACAGGCAGTTTCTTATAAAATAAATTTTTCATATGACCAAAATTGCACTCTTCAACATTTACCCTAGAAAATCAAGAACTAATCTTTATACCAACACCTGTGTATTAATGTTCAAAACAGCTTTATTTATAATAGCAAAGATCTGGAAACAGTATAAATGTCAATTTCAACATGTGAATATTTAAAGAAACTGTGGTACAATCTTACCAAGCAAATATTACCCAGAAATGAATTATTGATGCATGCAACAACTTGGAAGGATTTCAAGGGAATAGGCTGAGTAAAATAAAGCTAGTCTCTAAAGGTTACATACTGTATGATTCCATTTATATAACATTCATGAAATAAACTTGTAAAGATGAAAAATTGATTAGTCATTGCCAGAGAGTAGAGATAGGGAAGAGGGAGGTGGATATGGCCATGAAAAGATGTAGCACTAGGGAAGCTTGTGGTGATGGAACAGTTCTGTAACTTGAAGTGGTGGTGGTTATACCAATCTATGCTTGTGATAAAACTCCATAGAACTACAGATACGCACACCCAAATGAATGTATATAAAACTGTTGATATCTAAGTATGATATATGAATCACACCAACGTCAATTTTCTAGCCTTGATACTGTACTGTAATTATGCACAATGTTAATGTCTTAGTCTGCCAGGCTTCTATGTCAAACAACACACAGTGGGTTGGCTTAAACAGTGGGGTTTATTTGCTCATGATTTTAAAGCTAGGAGAAGTCCAAACTTGAGGGGTCAGCAAGGCAAAGCTTTCTCCCTAAGGTCTGAAATATTCTGATGCCAGCTGCCTATGATCCTTGGAGTTTCTTGGCTTGTATCTCTGTCTCATGTCATATAGCATTGTCCTCTCATTCTCTTCCAGGTTCCCTCAACTTCTGGCTTTTGGCTCCTCCCCATGCTTTTCAGTATGTCTTAATTCTTTTTTTCTTTTTTTTTATGAGATTAAGGCCTGACCTAATTCAATTGGTACACATCTTAAAATACATCTCCAGGAAACCTTATTTATAATGGTCTCACATCAACAGGAATGCAGATCAAGAAAGCTCAAAACTGGGGAACATAATTGACCCACTGTTCTCATTTGTTAGCTGCTGGAATGTAATATACCAAAAACAGAATGGCTTTCAAAAAAAGGGAATTTAATAAGTTACAAGTTTACAGTTCTAAGGCTGTGAAATTGCCCAAATTAAAGCATCTATAGAAATGTCCAATTTAAGGCATCCAGGGAAAGATACCTTGGTTCAAGAAGGTCTATGATGTTGAGCGTTTCTCTCTCAACTGGAAGGGCACATGGCTAACTTGGCAACGTCTGCTAGCTTTCTCTCCAGGCCTCTTGCTTCATGAAGCACCCCAGGAGGCATTTTCCTTCTTCATCTCCTAAACTCACTGGCTGGTGGACTCTCTGCTTCATGGTTCTGCAGTGTTCTGAAGCTTTTCTCCAAAATGCTTCTTCTTTTAAAGAATTTGAGTAAACTAATCAAGACCCATGTAGAATGGGCAGAGACACATCTCCATCTAATCAAATTTAATACCCACAATTGATTGAGTCACATCTCCTCAGAGATAACTAACCAAGTTTCCAAACAATAGTACTGAATAAGAATTAGAAGAAACCGTTGCTCCCACAAGGCTGATTAGGATTAAAACATGCCTTTTCTAGGACACATAAATCCTTTCAAAC
Source organism: Myrmecophaga tridactyla (assembly GCA_004026745.1). Taxonomy (NCBI): domain Eukaryota; kingdom Metazoa; phylum Chordata; class Mammalia; order Pilosa; family Myrmecophagidae; genus Myrmecophaga; species Myrmecophaga tridactyla. The sequence goes on along the minus strand of PVIY010011410.1, from coordinate 58,874 downwards.
TGGCACACCTACCATGGGGAAAATAGGGCGAAAAGTACACAGGATCATCTTGCACAAATTTTTCTACTTCCTGTGTATCTATAATTATCCCATAATAAAATGTTAAATAAATAAACAATGAAGATGAAATAGACATTTTTAAACAAAAAAAGTAAGAATAAGGGCGGCTGCCGTGGCTCAGCAGGCAGAGCTCCGACCTGCCGTGCTGGAGGTCTGGAGTTCGATCCCTGGTGCCTCCTGCCCATATGCAAATTAAAAAAAAAAAAAAGTAAGAATAAGAAGAACCATAATTATAGCAAGCATATGGAATACTTACTTTATACTAGACATTATTCTAAGCCCTTTATGTGCATTAACCCACTTGAGCCCCACAAGAACTCTATAAAGTTGAAAAAATAATCTGCATTTGAGAGATTTAAAAAAATTAAAATAGAGAAATGAATATGAATAATGCTCAAATCATAACATCAGAAAAATTTTCTAAGATTAAACAAATGAAAGAAATGTAAAACAAAAACATAAATACAGTTATTAATATTGATGTCAGTTTACAAAAATTAAAGATTAAAGGGAATGCATACAGGACAGATACTTCAATATGAGAGAAAAAATATGTATTATCATTGATAAATTAAAAATAATAATATATAACATCCTAGATTTTTAATAGTTTAATGGGCAAAGGCTGGTCTTCTAAGAAGTACAATGCAAAAGAGCAGAGATTTACCTTACCAGAGTTTCCATTTCCTTGTCTCCTATGCATAGCTCATGGATCTGCAACTTGATAATCACTTGGCAAACGGTAGTTATCTTTACTCCCTAAGATAAAATATGACTATCAATAAATGGTCAGCCTCAATAGCAATCAAAAGATACAAATAAAAATTGCATTACTTTATTATTTTGGCCTATCAAATGTCAAATGTTTTAAAAGATGAAAATATTCAATTCCATTGTTGGTGCAGTGAGATATATTTTCTCATAAAATGCTAAAATGAGGGTAAATCCTGCATGATTTCTGGGTACAGATTTATAGGAATCATCAAAAACCCTAACTGCCACTCTGGAAAACTATCCTTAAAATGAAAGTGAAATAATCACAGTAAGCGTTATATGCAAATGTGCTCATAGCAGCCTGGTTTATGATTGTTGCACTAGGCATTCTAGTTTGCTAGCTGCTGGAATGCAATCTACCAGAAACGGAATGGCTTTTAAAAAGGGGAATTTATTAAGTTGCTAGGTTATAGTTCTAAGGCCAAAAAAATGTCCCAATTAAAGCAAGTCTATAAAAATGTCCAAATTAAGTCACCAAAAAAGAGGTTACCTTCACTCAAGAAAAGACAGTGAAATTCAGGGTTTCATTGTCAACTGGAAAGGCATGTGTGAACATGGCGACATCAGCTCCCCAGAGGTATTTTCCTTCTTCGTGTCCAAAGGTCTCTGGCTATGTGGGCTCTTGTGGTTCTCGTGGCTCTGTTGCTCTCTCCAAAATGTTTACTCTTTTAAAGGATTCCAGTAAACTAATGAAGACCCACCTGGAATGGGTGGGGTCACATCTCCCTCTAATCAAACAGTTGGGCATATCATATCTCCATGGAGATAATCTAATCAAATTCCTACCTAGCAGTATTGAATGAAGATTAGAGGACATGGCTTTTCTGGGGTACACCACAGATTCAAACCAGCCCATTAGGAAAAACCCAAATACCCAATAATATTGAAAATATTTTTATGTAACATTATGCAATGATTAGGAATTACATTTATGACCAGATACTTGAATTCATGGAGATATGTTTATAATATGTAGTGAAAATAGATTAAGATTTTATTTTTAGTTTGATCCCTATTATTTAAATATACACACATAGGACAATCATTATAAGGACTTACACCAAAAAAGGTTATCAGTGGTTTTCTCCTGACTAGAATTCTTCCTTATATTTGGTTGTTTTCCAACTATTTTACATTCCACATTTTACATTAAAACATAACAGAAAATAACACATCTTCTGAGCAGTGCAATTAAGAAACAAGTAAAATTCCATCTTAAACTTGTAAATTATTAATCAAATGCCATAAAAGAAGAACTTAAAAGATGAGACTTGATTGAATAACTCATGGTAAAACCCTGCAGTAAAATAATATAAGAATTTATAATATAGGAATTTATATATATTTATTATATAAGTTGGAAATGAACAAAGTCAGCAATATACTGCTAGATAAAGAAAGTAGGTTTAGAACCTTAAATATATAATATGATTAATTCTCTCTTTCATCTTTCTGTCTCTGTCTCTCTCTCTTTCTCTCTCTCTATATATATTATATGATCATAATTTCCAGATAGACATAGGATATAGTAGCTATAGAGATACAGATGCTGATATAGGTAATCAGTAGGTAGACATCAATATGTAGTTCCAATACCAAAATTTTAACAATAAATGGCTTGAGGACTACCAGTTAATTAGTGATTTATATTTTGTTTGTTGTTTTTTTAATTTTTAAGTTTTCTATAGCAAGCATATTTTTTTAATAAAATAAGTAGTTTAAAAAGAAAAATGGAACTCATATTTCTCATGGAGAACGTATTAACTTAAAAAATACATTATGTAAGGAGTTGGCAAGAGAAAGCATCACAGTGGAGTCGATTTGAGAATGAGGTGTGTATAAGGAATAAGTTCTCCAAGAGTCAAGGGATGTGTTATTTCAAGAAAAAACAGACACACATGAAAGACTGTGGCATGACCTGGGTGAGGTAAGGATTGAGCTACCTGGCATGTCTGGAGCTTGTACTCATAAGATGATATGAGAATTGCTGCTATAAAGGAATCAGAGTCATGTCACCAAAGACCTAGAATGCCTTGCTGAGGCAGATCACTGGAGAGTACCATGTGATGCTGAGAATGGAGAAATCCCCTTCCTCAGTGTTCTCCCAGCATAGACAACCCATTCAGAAACCAAGTTAGTTTCATTTACATTCCCTTCATACATACATATATGTTGATCAGTATAAAAAGTACAATATTAAATGAATATGAAAAGTTTAGGAATCACTAATTCTAGGAATGCCACTTGCTAGAATGAAGGACCAAAAGGAATGGAGTTTATAAATGCCCAGGCAAATAACATGATGTTTCAGAGCATGAGTAACTATGTGCAGAATAGCTGGATATTTTCCCAGGCAGAACACCCTTCTCCTTTCATCTAAGTCCAACCATTGGGTTTGTCTCACAAAGGATACATGACTTCTGGAAATCAATCTGTCTTGCCCCAGGTTCTATGCAGGAGATAGGCTGCTCTGTCAGATATGGCACTGCTCTCACAGGTAGATTAGAGAGTGGAAGAAATCAGTCTTTCAATCTCTCTGTTGAACTTGCACTAAAGAAGGAACTCACTCTCACCACTACTATGGACTATCTGAACTGTGTCATGATCTAAAAGTTATTTCTGCTTTGGAAAAAGTATGTAAGCTACCTGCTCTCGAATTTGCTTGGTCTTGATCCCATAAATGATGGGATTCAGCATTGGGGGAACCAGAATGCAGACATTGGCCAACAAGATATGGATATGAGGTGGGATGTGGTGTCCAAACCGCTGAGTAAGGGTTGTGAAGATCGCAGGCCCATAAAAGAGGATGATGATACAAACGTGGGAGCCACATGTGTTGAGAGCTTTGTGGCGAGCATCTTGGGAAGGCATGTGGAACACAGCATAGAGAATCAGTAAATAGGAAACAAAAATTAACAGCACATCTAAGACTATTGTTGACACTATCACAAAAAGCCCATACCAGATGTTCACTTGAATGTCATTGCAAGCATACCGGGCCAAGCCAATGTGTTCACAAAAGGTATGTGGAATGATATTCTTTTGGCAGAAAGTCAGTCTTTTCAAAAGAAATATTATAGGGAAAATTGTAACAAAACTTCTGAGAAGGATCGTCACTCCAATTTTTCCAATCAGAACGTGTGTAAGAATAGTGGTGTATCTCAGTGGGTAGCATATGGCGATGTAGCGGTCAAATGCCATCACCAGTAAGATCCCTGACTCAGAGATGAAAGTGCAGTGGATCATGAAGAACTGAGTGATGCAGCGATCCAGGGAGATCTCTTCAGCATGGAACCAGAAGATGGCCAAGGCCTGAGGAACTGTGCATGTGGAAAGGACAACATCTGCTCCAGCCAACATGCAGAGGAAGAGATACATGGGTTCATGGAGACTGCGCTTTGTGAGAATAATGAAGATGAGCAGGCTGTTTCCAACCACGGCAATGACATAGGAAATGAAAAAGGGGATGGAAATCCACAGGTGTTGGTCCTCTAGTCCAGGGATGCCCAGCAAGCGGAAGACTGTGTGGCTAACCCTAGTGTAATTTAAGGGAGTCATGCTTACAGCAGAAAGCTGGCATCTCATTTGTTCTTCAAAGAGAAAAAGGATATTTTCCTTTAGTATTCTTTCTTCAGTTACCAGGAGCTTTTATCATATCCCATACTCTCCATCTTCTTTTACATGCAAATAATAAGAAACAGAAAAATGAATAGGGAGGGAAATTCTGGGGAAGATTGTGAAATAGGGAGCTCCGGGACTTACTCCTTCCTCCAAGTATGAGACTTGTTTTGGGACTCTGAATGACCTAATTGCACACATGTAGGAACTAGAAAAAGAACAGCAAACTAATTCCAAAGTTAGCATAAGGTAAGAAAGTTTAGAGCTGAAAAACTTTAATTGAGGTTTAAAGACAATAGGTGGAATAAATAAACCCAAAATTTGGGTCTTTGAGAAGATCAATAAAATTAACAAACTGTTAGGTAGACTAATAAAGGAAAAGAGAGACAATACAAATAAATACTGATGCCACAGAAAGAAAATAAAGACCATAAGAGGATATTATGAATGACTGTATGCCAAAGTATTAGAAAACTTAGATGAAATGGACAAATTCCTTGAAGCACATAATTGAGCTACACTGATTCAGAAGAAATAGAACACCTCAATAGATTAATTACAAGTAAAGGGATTGACTCAGTCATCAAAAACCTTCCAAAAAGAAACGTCATGACCAGATGTCTTCACAGGTGACTTCTACCACTCATTCCAAGAATTCATACCAATCCCACTCAAAACAATACCAACAAAATTTTAAAGGAAGAACACTACCAAACTTATTCTATGTGGCCAGCATCACCCTAATATCAAACCAGAAAAAAAGTACTACAAGAGAAGAAAAATTATAGATCAATTTCTCCAATGAATATAGATGCAAAATCCTCAACATCATACCTGCAAATTGAATCAAAAAACACATTAATAGAATCATGCACCATTGTAAAGTGGGTTTTATCCTAGGAATGTAAGGATGGTTCTGTGTAATAAAATAAATTAACATATACACCACATTAACAAATTGAAGGGACAAAATCATATGATTATATTGATTGGCACAGAAAAGGTATTTGACAATCCAGCATCTTTTCTTGATGAAAATACTTTGAAACACTGGAATAGAAGGAAGCTTTCTCAACCTGAGTAAGGGTATATATGAAAAACCCACAGCAAGCATTAAACACAATGATGAAAAGTCTGGCAGCTTTCCCTCTAGGACCTGGAACTAGACAAGGATGCCCACTATCACCACTGTGATTCTACCTTGTGCTAGAAGTTCTAGCTAGAGCAAGTAGGCAAGATAAAGAAATAAAAGGTATCCAAATGGGAGAAGAAGAAGTAAGACTTTCACTATTTGCAATGACATGATTCTATACTTAGAAAGTCTGAAAAAATTGCAGCAAAGCAATTATTAAAGTTATTAAAGGAGCACAGCAAAATGGTGGAAAACATCAATATGCAAAAATCAGCAGTGCTTCTTTACACTAGTAATGAGCAATCTCAGGAGGAAATCAAGAAAACAATTCCATCATAATAACAAATTAAAAAATCAAATAGCAAGGAATAAATTTCACCAACTGAGTGCACAGGTGGTTCAGTGGTATAATGTTTGCCTTCCATGTGGGAGATCAAGGTTCAATTCCCGAGCCATTCACTCCCCTCCCCAAAAAAGTTTAACCAACCATGAAAAAGACTTGTACAGGGAAAATTACAAAACATTGCTAAAAGAAATCAAAGAAAACCTAATTAAATGAAATGACATTCCATGTTCATGGGTTGGAAGGCTAAATATCATTAAGATGTTAATTCTTCCTAAATTGATTTACATATCCAATGCAATACCAACCATAATTCCAACAGCCTACTTTGCTGAAATGGAAAAGCCATTATCAAATTTATTTGGAAGGGTAAGGGGCCCTAAATACCCAAAAACATTTGAAAAAGAAAAATGAAGTTAAGAGACACACTTTCTGACTTTAAAGCATTTTACAAAGATACAGTGGTCAAAACAGCATGGTACTGGCATATAGATAAAGATATTCTGAGCAAAGGAATCAAATTGAGAATTCAGAAATAGATCCTCATATCTATGGCCAAATGATACTGACAAGGCTGCTTCGCCCACCCAAGTGGGAGAAAACTCTCTTAAACAATGGTGCTAGCAGAATTGGTTATCCATATCCAAAAACATGTAAAAGCATCCCTACCTCACAACGCATACAAAAATCCAAAATGGATCAAAGACCTAAATATAAGAACCAGGAACATAAAACTCTTAGGAAGGGCGGGCCACAGTAACTCAGTAGGCAGAGTTCTCACCTGTCATGCCAGAGACCCAGATTCCTGGTGCCAGCCCATGCAAAAAAAATAAAATAAAATAAAAAACTCTTAGGAAAAGATGTAGGGAAACATCTTCAAGATCTTGTGGTAGGCAATGGCTTCTTAGACTTTACACCTAAAGGACAAGCAATGAAAGAAAATAATAGATAAATAGAACATCATCAGAATTAAAAACTACTTGGACTTTTTCAAGAAAGTGAAACAGCAGCTTTACTCAATGTGAAAAACCATTTGGAAACCACATATCTGATAAGAGTTTCATATATGGAATATTTAAAGAAATCCTAAAATTCGACAATAAAAGGACAAACAATGCAATTTAACAATTGACAAAAGACTTGAATAGACATTTCTCCAAAGAAGAAACACAAATGACTAAAAAGCACAGAAAAAGGTGTTCAGTATCACTAGCCATTAGAAAAAGGCAAATAATTCATGAGATATCATTCACACTTACTAGAATTGTCAGTATTAAAAAAACAGAAAACTGGCATATTTATTCTAGTTTATAGAAAAATTATCAGTATTACAAGGAATTAATAATGGAGTGGTATATGGTAGAAATGCAAATAATGTAAACTAAGGTCTATAGTTGTTTTAGTTTGCTAAAGCTTCCAATATGCACTATACCAGAAATGAATTGACTTTTATGAAGGTGATTTATCGAGTCATAAGTTTACAGTTCTAAGGCCATAAAAATGTCCAAACTTTGGCATCCACAGAAAGATATCTTGATATCTTGACTCTTAAAAAAGACCTGTGGTATCTGGAGTTTCTCTGTCACATTGAAAGGCACATGGTTATGTCTGTTGTCCTTCTCTCCTGGCCTCTGGCTTCAAATGGCTCTTTCATGTCATGTGGGTCCTTCTGGCATCTCCTGGGGCATTTTCTGTTCTGTATCTCCAAAACATCTGTGTCTGGGCTTTCTTCAATATGTCTCTCTCTTAAAGGACTCCATTAAGTGAGTTAAGACCCAACTTGAATGGGTGGGGTCACATCTCCATGGCAATAACCTAATCAAAAGATCCACCCACATTGGGTGGACCACATGTCCATGGAAAGAGCATAGTCAAAAGGTCCCACTCAACAATAGGACTGCCCCCACAAGATTGTATTAGAAGAACATGACTTTTCTGTGGTACATAACAGATTCAAACCAGCACATCCCACCCCCTGAATCCCCAAAAGACATGTTCTTTCCAAATACAAAATACATTCATTCCATCACAATATCACAAAAGCCTTAAATCATTTCAGTAAAAATACCAAGTCAAAAACAGTACAAAATCTTATCAAAGTCAGCTACATGTTATCTACTGCCAATATACAAAGAAGGGAAAGTCATAGCATAAATATTCCCATTTCTATATAGAAAAACTGGGAGGAAGAAGGAAGGGGTAACCAGACACAAACAGTTCAAAAAACCAGTCTGGCAAACTGCATTAGATTTTAAGTCCTGAGAATCATTTATGGAATGACGTTTTCTCCTTAGGGCTTGAGAGAACAGCAGTCCCACCCTTTCAAAGGGCTTATGCAGCAGCCCTGCTCTCTGAAAACACTGGAGTGAGGGTTGCAGCATTGTGGGGGGACACTGGGAAGGTCACCTTATTCTTGGCCCCACCCTCCTCAAGCATCTGGGTAGCACCCAATTCTCTGTCACCTCTGGTGCACACACTCAACCCTTTCAGAATGATGGGGTGGGGCCAAGCTCTCCCCAATCCCTAGGGAATTTGCTCTATCTTCTCTGAGGCCTGAGGGGGCAATACTCTTCCTGAGCAGTGAAGTAGAAGGCCTGCCCTCTGCTACCAGGGCAAACTCATCCTCTCTACATGCATGGGTGGATCTGCAATCCTTGACTGAGATTACCTAGCTCCAGACCTTAGCTTTCATGGGTCTGCCTTTGAGATAATTTTTCCTTCAATTTGTCACTTTTCTGTCCCTTTTTAGTCCAAATTGTCAGTGGTTCTGCTTATACAGATCCCATAAAATTCTTGTCAGTTTTCCATGCAGTGTGCAGAGATTACAGTCATCAGAAATAGGACTTTCCACAAATCCTTTCTGAATAACTCCATCTGCCATCCTGGCTTTTTCTGAAATGACTGACTGGTTCCATGTTTTGTTAAATCCTCATATGGGACATTAGCCTCTTGTGTCTCATTTTCTGGAAGCCCAGAATTTTCCAGACCATCAATTTCTGTTTTCTTTGCACCTAAGAGTTCAGTACTCATCTTAATCCTTTTCTGTCACATTTTACTGTAAGCTGCAAGAGGAAGCCAGGCTGAATTTTCCACATTAGGATGGAAATCTCTTCTGCTTAGTATCCCACCTCATCACTCTCAAAGTCTACATCCCATCCAACACCAGGACTCAATTTTGCCAAATTCTCTGCCACTTTAAAACAAGGGTCACCTTCCTTCCAGTTTGCAGCAACACATTCTTATTTCTATCTAAGGTGTCATTGGAAAAATTCATAGCATCCATATTTCTACCAACATTTTCTTCAATGCATTCTAGGCCTTTCCTTTTATGCACCTCACAATTCTTCCAGAATCTTCCCCTTATCCATTTGAAAAGCTGTTCCAACATGCTTGATATTTACAAACTCAGCAGCACTCCCATTCCTCTCATACCAAATCTGTTTCAGTTTGCTAAACCTGCTGGTATGCACTATACCAGAAATAGATTGGCTTTTATAAAAGGGATTTATTAAGTTACAAGTTTACACTTCTAATGCCATAAAAATGTCCAAACTATCCAGTTGACTCTGTAGAGGGGCCTATTGTGTCTGGGATTTTTCTGTCACATGAGAAGGCACATGGTGATGTCTGCTGTCCTTCTCCTCTGGTTTCTAGTTTCAAACAGCTCTCTCAGTTCCTGTGGGTCTTTCTGGTATCTCATGGGGCATTTTCTGTCTCCAAAAGTCTGTGTCTGAGGTTTCGTCAAAATATCTCCCTCTTAAAAGACTCCATTAAGTGGATTAAGACCCTACTTGAATGGGTGGTGGTCACATCTCCACGGAAACAACCTCATCAAAAGGTTTCACCCAGTAGTAGCTATGCCACCACAAGATTGGATTAGAAGAACATGACTTTTCTGGGGTACATAACAGTTTCAAACCAGCCAACAGTTAACAGCAATATTGTAATGTTCTTACTTTAATTACAACAAAGGCACTCTATAAAGGCTAAATAGGGGATATAAGACAGATACGGGATGTTTTCTTTTCTTTTTGGAAGAAATGGGGCTGCTCTCATATACATTGTGGTGGTAAATGCATAACCATACAATTATACCAGGATCCATTGACTGTACACTTAGGATGGATTGTATGAATAGTGAATAAAACTGCTTAAAAAAAAAGAAACTTACAAATGTTGGAGAGAATGTGGAGAAATAGGAATGCTCATTCATTGCTAGTAAGAATGCAAAATGTTGTAGCTCCTGTGGAATAAAATTTAATGGCTCCTCAGGAATAGAATTTCCATATGACCCAACAATCTTTCTACAAGGTATAAACACAGAAAAATGGAAAGCAGGGACTTGAACAGATATTAGGACACTGATGTTCATAGTGCCAATTGCCAAAAGATAGAAGCAACCCAAGTGTCCATAAACCAATGAATGAATAAAAAAAATCGGATACATATACAGGATGGAAAAATTATACAACTGTGAAAAATGCTTACAACAACATGGATGAACCTTGAGAATATTATATCACATTAAGTGAAATAAGCCAGACACAACTAGACAATATTATATGATCTCACTAATAGGAATTAATTATAATATGGAAGATCAAAGAGTATGCATCTAGGATGTAGGTTACCAAGTGATAGAATGCAATTAGAGAATGGGGAGTTGATGCTTAACTTGTACAGTATTTCTGTTTAGGCTGTTGGTAAAGTTTGGGAAATGAATGGTGTTGATGGTAGCCCATTATTGTGTATACAATCATAAGCAATGTACTATACAGGTTAATGTGGTTAAAAGAGAAAACTTTAGGAAGCATGTATTACTATAATAAAAATTAAAAGATAAAACATAGGATGGGACAGCACCAGAAACCTTATTGTTGATAATAGTACAAGTATAAGATGTTCTTTCATGGCTTGTATCAAATGGGTGATACTAATATGGTAACAATAATAGTAGTTATTATTACTATCGCAATTTACTATTGTAAATGTAAAAAAAATACACCCAATGTAAACAATGGATGATAAATAGAGCTATTTTAATAATCTATCATCAATTGTAACAAACATTCCACAGCAGTGTAAGGTGTTAGTGATGGGGTGGTATGTGGAATGGGAATCCTGTATTTTATGCAGGATTGCTTAGTAAAGTCACAACTTCTCTCAAAATAGAATTGATTCTAGGCCCTCAATGAATAACAATTTAATTAAAAGATTAATTAACACATCTCCAATGAATCAAAGTAAAAGGTAGCATTGTGTGAACATCTGCTACAGAGGATTTTGCAGATACAAAGGAAGTCATTAATAGTGTCTGGAAAGGCCATAATGAGATGTTATTTGAACTGGAACTCAATCTTGAGATGGAGATTGGGTAGTTCATCATTAGGTAAAGATTCTAAGGAGAGGGGATCAACATAATGAAGTATATATATACAGATCAAAGCACAGCCTGTTCATAAACAGTTTCTGCCCAGTGTGACTGGTGCATGGTGTGTACTGGAGAGATTCAGAGCAGGTGGTGGAATATGCCAGCTTGCCCTGATAGATAAGGGCTTTGAATGCAACCCTGCACTTAGACTTCATCCTTTATACAGTAAGCAGATGGTAGTTTAGAACAGATTACCTTTGGAAGTTTATCGGAACAAAAACTGACAGCAGAGACTGAAATATAAAAGGCCAGTGATGTTTCAGGACTGAAGGAATCTGAACATAATACAGTCACAGAGGAATTAAACTATTACTTAATAAGCATCTGCTTTTTGCCAGGGAAGGTAGTAAGCACGCCGCATGTGGCACTTTAAATATTCTTTATTCAAACAGTGGATATCCACTCTTGGGAGGATATTCTCCTCATGTCACACCTAAGAAAAGTGAGGCTCAGAGAATTTGAAATACTTGCCAAATGTTACAAGCCAATAATTGATTAGAGAGCATTTGAAATCTACCTGACTTGTCCACAGGCAATTTCCATACCCCAAAGGGGGTCAACAGACCATTAAGAGGTAATATTGTCACGGTCTGTGAGCTTAAGGGAAGGCATCTCTGGTGCTTATGCGCCAATGAACAAAGTATAGAAATGTCTGAAATCAGAAAAAGAGAAACTATTGCTAGGATGGGGAGGTGTGCATATTTGGAAGATTTTTTTGCAGGTAGAAATTTTATAGTTTACTTCCTGGAGTACTGCCATTTATTCAATAACTCACTCAGCAGGCATATTTTGAGCAGAAACTATTTTTCAGGCACCATTTCACAAACCTGGATAGAAGAAAAATAATTGGAATGTGCCTGAGTCCTAAAGGCTTATGGCTTGAGAGAGAGGCAATCATCTAAGTGGATAGTTTGAAAACAGAGGTAAAAATTAATTCCTTCTATTTTTAAATGGAGGATATTAAAATATACATCTTAGTGGGTAAGATATATTTTATGCTTATTAATATATACTCTATTTTCCCATTTTGGTGCTCCTGATTTTTCTTCCTGATAGAGAACATCATATCCTAATACCATCCTCTAAGTACTGGTAGAAATTGTTCTGCCATTAGAGTCGCTGGTCAAGGGAGTTTATTCGGCTTGCCTTGTGATGGAGAACTATCTCCTATATGGCTGATGGCCTCTCTGTGAGCAAGTTCTCTCAAGTGAAGGCAGCCTTCCTCCCAAAGGGAGTGGTAAGAAAAGAAGACAAGTGGTATGGCATCAGCGGCAGGGGGAGAGTTGTGTACCTCACAGAATTGCTGAGGAAAGGAAAGAGGAGAAAGTGCAAGAAGGGAAAACCCAGGGAAGACGCAAATCAACAAAGGCAGGAATTAAGTGAAAGGCAGATTATGGAAGCTGAAGATGGCCAGTTGTTTTGGAAAAGGGAGTAGCAGGGAACATTTTATCAAATGGGTCCATTGAGAGGCTAGGTAGCTCAGGGGTTGGGAATTCGCACGTAGGACTGGTCTCACCACAGTGTGACTTTGATCCAATACATGTCTGTGGTAAAAGCCCCTATGCAAATACCACCTTCTTAAGAAATCTCTTCACAAACCTACCCCAAAATCCTCTCCTCCAACAACCTGTTTAGGCAGCTGAGCACATATCCTCATACTTTGCCAAGAAGAATCTGCAGTCTAAGTCTATAGGCTTTGTTTTCTCAAGTTCCATCTAATTAGAGCACCTATCACTTATTGGGTAATTTCTCTTTATTTACCAACCTTCAATAAACCTTCCTCTACTCCATACATCCTCACTTTCCCTCCCCAGACTTCACTCTTCATGTCTGCTAGAGCAAACCAGACTTGTGCCTCTAGTCTTTACCTTTCCTCGTCCATAAATATCAATATGCCTCAAGAGACCTGCCACCTCTGACCATGTCACCTCTGGACATGGCAGCAGCCCAGTCCTTACCTTGATCCTGGAACCATCCCCACCTGCAGATGCCTAATTCACTCACTAACCTCAGACACAGTCTTCAAAACTCACATGAAATTGGTAATGAAATGCAGCTTAGTGGGGGCCAGGCAGTTGGGCTGTTTACCCACTTTTATAAAAGCACTTGATGGAAGCCCTTATATTGGAGGCTCCAGGGACAGACTGCTCTACCAGACTCACCCTGTTCCCAGATGGGCTTCATTAGAGGTCCCTAAGATCATTTTCCCTTCCCTCTCCCTCTCCTGTTTTCTCTCCTGCTCCTCTCCAGATGCTCAGAACTCTATTCCACACTGACTGCCCATGGATGATGTCTCAGTACAAAAACTTCTTTCAGTTGACCCACCCTTGCTGCAGGCCTGCTGAAGGCCAATTTGAATGAATATGACACTTATTTTTAATATGCTATCTCAAGGCACATAATTTACAAAAATTATTTTCAAGTTCTTATTCTTCAAGAAAATAATTATGTTGATGGTCATAAGATTCAAGTTTTGGACTCGTGAAACAATAACTTGTAATGTTTCCTAAAGATAAACAAATTCATGGACAACAATTTGTAGAACACGGATGATACATGATAATTTGTGTACATTCTCATTTCATTCACCTGCCAAGTGCATCATTCTATTCAGTACTTAGTCACCATAAATTCACATTAATATAAACTCGGGAAAAAAGTCTCCTGCTTTCTTTATGTTCTTTTATAAATAAATTTATCTAGATTTTACTCGTCCTGAATATATGGTGTGAGCTTTTTCCATTTTGAAAATAACTTTATATTTTAAAGACTATAAAAGTTCTCTTATAGATTATTTTCAAAAATCAGATAATACAGAAAGTTAGGAAGGAAAAAGTAATACCACATTCAGAAAGCTGTTGCATATTTTTTTATATATATATAAATACATACAACTATTATCCTAGATCTGCTGTCCATATTTCAGGCTCTTCTAAAAGATTTTCCTAGGTTGTTTTTTTTAGTTATATAAAATGAATGCTTTTATTTATACATTTCTCTATGAATGGAACTAACACATTTGTTTTGTCAGATTCAGTACTTAATGAGACTAAGGAGCAAGGTATCAAGAGAGGAGCTCATACAGCTTTCAGAAGTGATCAGATTCTATGAGAAGCCTATTGCTATGTCAGTCACAAAATATAATTCTGCTTTTGTACACTGTATTACATTCAGAATTCTTGTTGAATGTTGTATTTTATAGAAATTCTAAGATCAGTTTATAATATTTTTAAAAATATTAATAAGTGTTCAGAAATGTATTCTACTCGGCTGTTAAATTAAGCCCACTCTTACCTCTCAGTGTCAACATGTTATAGAACTAGCAAGCATCATTTTCATGGAACTGCTGCATGCTCATTGCCTCTTCAGCTGGACCTATCATGTGAAAATCATGTGTGGCTAAAAGATCTAAGTATTTTATATGATTACATGACTGTGCCTCCTTCAGGCCACAGAGTGGCACCAAAAAAACATACAACTCTTCTCAGAATCATGATAGACTGAGAAAAGGAAATTGTGGTTAGAAGGAGATTTTTCATTGCCCACTTTTGGGACCAAAAACTTTAAGACAAGAATGGACAAGGACATCATCAACAATAGATGCAGATGGTCAGAGGCCACCCTGAACCCCAGCATCTTGGCAGATGCCAGTGTAATTAATAACCACCACACCCTAGCACTGCACACAAGCCTTGGAACTTAGAATCAGCCTCAAGGAGAAAGGGGGAAGGGAGACACCCTGAACAAAATGAAAAAGAAATCTGAAATGACTAAATTATATTACTGAGAAATGACCAGTTTAAAATTATGCCATTAGGTAGAAAAGGCCATAAATATAAAAAACTTTATATAAATTATATTTCAGCCTAGTTTCTAAGCACAGTTTTTGGAGTCAAACTACCCAAATTTACATACACACTCCATATTACAGCAATATAAATACATTACCTCATCTTTCTTGGCTTCAGTTTCCCTATCTGTGAATCAGTAATTGATCACCTGCACAGGCTGGAAGGTTTCCTATTCTCTGGAAGACAGCTCTTCCACTACATTGTCATCGATGCTCTCTTCACAGGTACTGATGGAATAAAGGAATCTCTGCATGCTTGAAATTTTTCTGATTCTCTGATTTCTTTCCAAGATGTGTAAAATTTCATTTGGGGATAGCAACCCCTGACTTTTCCTTAGAAGTTCATTGTACATTTGTTGGTATGCTGTTGCAAAATCATAAACCACAGGGAGATTGGGTCTTGGGCCTGGGATCTTCACATAAGATCCAGTTCCAAAAGACTGAACACTGAACCCTTTTTTCCTGAAAATGCTGTGGCCTTTCATGCTCCTATTGATGTTACTCGTACATTCCACAGACAACCTGAGTGGGGATGAGGGCATGAGGGTTGTCACTTGGAACTTCAGTGAGACCACAGGGACTCTGAAGCCACCAGGATGACCACCTACCTCCAGCTCTTCCAACCAGCAAAGTGTCAAAGAACAGGGAACAGATTTATATACATCATCTTAGAGTGGGCAGAGGCTTTCACAGGTCTTGAATTATTGAGTTACCACCATGAACTACAACCGCACAGCCTAATCTAATAATGAGAACACCAGAGATGGCTAAATCACCTAAACCACTAACCTTCAACAGGGATGATGCCACCCTGTGGGGAGCATTTTGAAAGCCAAGTTAACCCAGTTGGTTCTCACAGAGATTGGGGACTGCTATTACTGATAGTGACCAAGACCATTAGGTGACCTGCAATGCTCAAGACAGCGCTACACAAGTCCAAGTTGTCCAGCACATCCTAGGACATAACAATGGTCTATGGACATGAGAGTGGTTGAAAAACCTGCTTAAATTTCCCTAAGCCTATAAAAAAGCTCACTATACATGTAAGCAGAAAATATTATTGCATATTTTTAATACACAATGAATTTTCTAGAGGTGCAATTATGTAAATCAAAAGATGATTATACATAGTTTTGCCCAAAAATTCACAAAATGTTCACTCACCCATGCAGAAAATCATGTTTTGGACAAAATCTCTGCAAATGTTATTTGAGGATTCACAACAACACAACTGAATATCTTGAATTTATTACTCTTGAATTCATACTGATTCTCAAGGAAATCTAGAAATTGATGCAAGCCTCTTTCTGCTTTATTATGTCTTCAAATACAGTATGTCTAAGTATTTCATACTGAAATGCAATATGTCTAAAATTTCTTTTGTCTTATTGCCCTTTACAGTTTATTATGGGAAACAGGTAGATGTAAAAAGTATGCAGGAATGATGCAAATGTTCAAAAAACTGATCATAGTGGTGGATACACAACTATGTGATGTTATTGTGAGCCATTGATTGTACACCATGTATGGAATGTTTGTATATTAAGAATGTTTGTATGTTAAGTTTTATTTTTTTTAAATTGTTTTTAATTATGTAGGCAGTATCAACAAATAGGAATAATTATGTCACTTCATAATGCTGAAGGGGGAAACATCTATCTATAAAGCCAAATATCTATCTATAAAGCAACATATTATATTTTTCCACACCACTCCAAATGAAGAATCTCATATTGCAAATCTCTCTACATCAATAAACACCTTAAAGCTATGCTTCTCAAAGGTGAGTCCCTGTCAGTTTCCAGGACTGGGCAATCACTCTGGTCCAGTAGCAAATTGAAAGAAAGCATGAGGAGCCACTGGTAGAGTGGTCATTTTTAATCATTCCCTCCCCTCTGCTCTGATGGGTACAGAGCATTAGTCCCTTATATACTAAATTACACAAAAGAGGTATTTTTTTCAACAAGCAACCTCACTCATGGGATACATGATTAGATACATGCATATTACATCAAAGTGACTTCACTCATAATAATGATTAGATACATGCATATTACATCATTTGTTACACAAGCTATGCTGTATCATTTTCCCCTGGAACTTATAAAGCCCATCTTAGCAGGCTGTTTATAATGAGAAATACTTCCAGGCCCCATAGTCCCAGACCAGCAGCATAAGTATCAACTGAGAACTTGCTAAAAATGCAAAATCTCAGACTTTACCATAGGGCTATTGAATAGAAAACCTCTGGGGTGGAGCCCAGCAATTTGCTTTAAAAAGCCCTACAGATGATCCTGATGTCCTCCAAAGTTTGAGAACACTGTCCTACAGAGAGGTTTCTGAAATTTGACTATAGGTTAAAGGAACTTGTGAGTTGTTAAAATTTGTTAAGTCCCAGCCAAAATTGTTAACAATTAAATCTGAGTCTCTGGTGGTGGGAAGTAGGTACTACCAAGGTAATTCTAATATTCAGCCAAGTTTGAGAATCTTTGCCTTGTCTAAAATCACCTGCATGGAAATAACCTGAGAATCTTTAACATGAAAATTCTGATTAATTAGTGCAGGGCGAGAGCATTTCCAGATTGCATACAGATGATGCCAAAGCTGTAGGTTAAGAACCACCATGTTTGAAGGACCAAAGCACTAAAATCCAACACAATGAGTTAGCTCAGGACAGTGTAAATATGCTTCAAAATTAGATTTCTTAAATGAGATATCTTCTGCTCCCTAACTCTCTCTGAATGCCTGATATTCCCTCAAGTCTCTCTGCTTCCACTCTGGCTCATTCCACTTGAGACTCACAGAGCAGACAAAGTAATACTTTCAAAAAACTAACCTGATTGGAATTCACCCTTGCTGAAAAGCTTACATGATTTCCCTTTTTTAAAAAATAAAAGACATATTAGTATATCCTTCACCTTGCCTGTTAACAAGACACTTTGTGGGTATTTTTGTCCTTTTTGTATTTTTAATTAGAATGTAATTTATTCACATTCTTGGTCCAGATTCAGCCGCTTTTCACAGTCTGTGATCTGTTCTCCCCCTCAAACTTCCCTGCAGGTGCTCTAGCCACAGACACATTGTAAATCATGCATTCGCCTTTCAGAGCATAGCTTAGAGGTCAGTTCGTCCAGAGAAGGCTTTTGCTCATTCACCAGTCTGAAATAAGTTTCCCTTTAAAATCCCAAAGCACTCATGAAAGTGAATTCATTTGTGTGGCTACTTGACTTGTATGTTTCTACCTCACTGTGATGAGCTCTCCTGAGGGCAGGGACAGTACCTGTTTTTGCTTATAGTGATTCCTTTACACAGTATAGTCTAGCCAGTAGTAAGTCATTGAATAAATATTTGCTTAATTAGTTAATTAAAGGTAAGGCTTTAAGGCTTAAAAAAATTCATTGTGGTGGTGATGGTAGCACAACATTGAGACTGTAATTTAACCCCAGAATTGTATTCTTGAAAGTGGTTAAAATGAGAAATTTTATGTTGAATATATACAAATTTTAAAAAGTAACATAGAGATGTATAATATAAAGAGTAAACCCTAACGTAAACCAGGGACTATAGATACTCATATAATTAAAATAACATTAACTAGTGCTTGCTTTGGCAGCATTTATTCTAAAAAATAATATTAGCTCAATTATCACAAAGGTCCCACACTAAAGCAAAATGTGAATAAAAGAAAACTGGGAAATAGGGGAAACAGGATGGGGGTGGTATATAGAAGCTCTGTAATCTACATGATTTGTATAAATCTACAACTGCTCTAATAAAATGTAATAAAGCAAATTAAAAATCCATTAACGTACAATTTCAAATAGCTTTTGTTCTTTTTAACAGATATTTCAAATAAACCTCATAATAAAACTCATCTACTCTAAGCATCTCTATTTGTAATGGGATGTATGGTTGGGAATTGAGCAAATGACTTCAATTAATGTTTTGACACATTGTCAACTGTACTAGAGCTCTCCAGGGAAACAACTGACAGGATATATATATATGTATTTATAATATATGTAAATATTATGAGATTTGTTGTAAGAATTGGATCAAGTGATTATGGGGATTGGCAAATCTGAATTCTGTAGGGCAGGCACAGCAAATTGAGAACTCTGGTGAAGGTTTCCATGAATTTTCCAGGAGAGGCTGACTGGCCAAAATAGAAACTGAAATTCTTTCTGACTGCTGAAATCATCAGTCCCTTTAAGGCCTTCAATTGATTGGATAAAACTTCTCTCGCTGCTGAAGGCAATTTCCTTTATTGATTCCAGATGTAGTCAGCCACTCATGCAATCAATGGACTAATGGTTTAAATCCAAGAAATACCCTCACGGTAACAATCAGGCCAGTGTTTACTTGGCCAAAGTAGTGGACACCATACCAAGCCATGTTGGTACATGAACTTAACCACCACAGTGAACGCTGCAGCTTTCCAAAATTTGAGGCTAATGAATAATACCACAACCAAAATCCTAGTGGTGAAAATCAACACAATGTGCCTACATGCAAATCAATATGCTGAGCTATATATTTGGCATTGTTCTAATTCACCTATTGTTTGGAAATTCTTTCCTCAAGTATTTTTTTTCTCAGTGCAGAACATGGGAGATACACTCCCTGAATTTCTGTGTACCTTCAAATATCTTTCACCCTGAGAGATCAGCCTGATTATGGCTCAGTATGAAAATAATTGGGCATAGCTCTCTCTCTCTCAGTAGTCCTTAATTGCCATTCCACATAGTTTCAGCATTAGAGATACAAGTATGATTCTTCTTGTATGTAACATATTCTTTTTAACTGGGTGTTTGCATGATTTTCTTTCTCAAAAATAAAATACATTTTTAAAAAATGTACCAGCCCACACACCTTAGTGCTTCTCTTGTCAGTCTAGCCCAGTGTTTCTCAACTTCCTTTTTTTTTCATTATCATTCACCTATGAAAACCTTTTAGGCATTTTTTCCTAATCGCTACCCCCAGCATGAAACTTTAATACCACAAATATCCTATAAGCAGTTATTTGTGTATGTATATGTATGCTTTATATATAAAAATGGTAAGACTTTTCATCCCAGGAACAAATTTTCACCCCTTCAGGGACAATATTGCCCCTGTTGAGAATATGTGGTCCACCCTGAAACAATGAACCTTTTATTACAGCTCAGAGACATAGTCAACTATTCTTTTTGTAATTACTCTTTCCCCTTTGTTAGTGACTTTTACTTGTCTTGGAATTCTAGTAATTTGTATTTTATAATTCTTGATTTATCTCTCAAGTCCCTTATCTTCTCCTCATCATTTCCATATCTTCATATTTCTGCTACTTGCCATGAGATATTTCTCAAATCTAATTCAAATCTCACATCCCTTCTGTCTTAGTCTGCCAGCTCCCAAGACAAATGCCACATAATGGATTGACTTAAACAAGAGCATCTTATTGTCTTATGGTTTCAAAGCTAGCAAAAGCCCAAAATCAATGCAGCCTAACAAGGTGATCCTTTCTCCCAAAGGTCTATAGCATTCTGGTTCTGGCTGCCTGCAATCCTTAGGGTTCCTTGCTTGTGTTCCTACCTCACATCACACAGTGAAGTCCTCTTTTCCCTTCTTGGTTTTGTTGACTACCAGTTTCCAGCTCCTCCCCTTGGTATATACATACAATGGAATATTATGCAGCCATAAGAAGAAATGAAGTTGTAATGTGTGCAACAATGTGGGTGAACCTTAAGGACATTATGTTCAGGGAAATAAGCCAGACACAAAAGGGCAAGTTTGGTATGTTCTTACTAATATGAGCTAATTATAATGAGTTAAAATCAGGAGGATTAATTACCAGGAAATAGAAAGAGGATAGACAATGGGCAGATGATGCTTAATCTGTAGGGAATGTTTAATAAGGTTGATTGTAAATGTTAGAAAATGGATAGCACAATACTATGTGATGGTAGCAAAATACTGTAAATGTAACTAACAATGCTGAGTGTAAGTATGGTTGAAAGGGGAAGGCTAAGGGTTGTGTATGTCACTAGAAGGAAAGCTTGAGGATAAAACATGGACCTGTATAGCATAGCAAAACCTATAGTGGATGATTATAGTTAATTGTACAAATATAAGAAAGTTCTTCCATGAACTAGAACAAATATTTATCACTATTACAAGGTGTTAATAGTAGAGTAGTATATTAGCTAGGGTTCTCTAGAGAACAGAATCAGCAGGAGATATCCGTAGATATAAACTTTATAAAACTGTCACACACAACCATGGGAATGTAGAGTTCAAGATCTGTAGGGCAGGCCACAAGCTGGTAACTCTGATGAAGTTCCTCAACAAACTCTCAGGAGAGGTTGGTTTAGACAACCGTGGGAATGAGAGTCCAAAATCTGTAGGGCAGGCTATAAAGCTGGAGACTCCAAAGAAGGGTCTGGATGAACTCTACAGGACAGGTCCACTGGCTGAGGCAGAAAGAGTGACTGTCTTTTCTGAATCCTCCTTAAAAGCCTTCCTGTGATTAGATTAAATATCACTCATTGCAGAAGGCACTCCCCTTAGCTGATTACAAATGCAATCAGCTGTGGATATAGCAATGTAATCATGATTTAAGTCCATGAAATATCCTCATAGCAACAGACAAGTCAGTGCTTGCCTGACCAGACAAATGGGCACCACCACCTGGCCAAGTTGACACATGAATCTGACCAAGACAGGTAGTACATGGGAAAAGCACAATTACTGCAAACTAAGGACTATAGTAATTAGTGACCTTGTAATATTCTCTCATCAATTGTAACAAAGGCATTATACTAAAGCTAAGCATCAATATTAGGGAGGTATAAGAGCAAAGGGATTTTTATTCATAAAAATGAGAATGTTCTCACGTTGACTGTGGCGGTAAAAGCATAACTATGCGATTACAGCAAAAGCCACTGATTAAATACTTGGATTTTGGGGTTTTGCTAGCTTCAAAACCATAAGACAATAAGTTGCTGTTGTTTAAGCCAATCCATTATGTGGCATTTGTCTTGGGAGCTGGCAGACTAAGATAGAAGGGATGTGAGATTCGAGTTAGATTTGAGAAATATCTCAAGGCAAGCAGCAGAAATATGAAGATATGGAAATGATGGATTATATGATGTCTGAATAAATCTGTTTTAAAAAAAATTCCATGACTCCATTTTTCCCACTTACCTCCTGAAGGGAGTACCTGGACTTGAATGGGCCCATGTTTGATTTCCATTTCCCTTCTTCTACTTCTATTTAACTGACCTTTCTGGGAATACCATGACCCTCTTGGAGTCTTCACTGAACCAAGCTTTCATGAGCCCCTGTGCTATTTCCTCTCCATGTTGTCCACCTCTGAATTAGGCTCATGCATCCCCACACTATGCATTTTAGTTCCATGCATAGGAGATCAGCTTTGCTTGCTTTTCACTGATGTCCTTCCCTCACCTCTTCACTGTTACAGAATCCTCAGTGCTCTTAGTTATGATCTTGACTATTTTGTGGCCATTTCTAATCCTCTTAGAAATGCCTCCAACTTAACTGAATTTAAAATATCACAAAGCAGTGTATCAGTCATCATCAGATGACATTAAAAGCAAATTTACAGCAATAATGAAATGACTGTCTTTCTGCTGCAGTCATGTGCTCTGCTAGCTCCTTCTGTACTCATTGCACTATGCAGTGCCAGCAGACAATAAAAGGTTATTCAAAACACAGTTTCCACAAAAGTACACATTTATTTGTTCACTAATTTATTTATTGATTTAGTGGATATTTATCAGGACTTAATACATGAAATAAATAAGTCATTTCTTGAAGAACATGTATTCTCATGAATTGTTCTGACCATGCCTTCCCACCAAAACACTCTGCATGCTCTATCAACACCTCAAATGTATCAAGTCTGAAACCAAATTGATTTTTTTTCTTTTTTACAAACAACCCAATCTACTGTTGATGAGTGAAATTACATCTGGTAATGAAAGGTAAAGTGATTAAGACAGTTTCCCCCCTTTGAGGAAACCTTACCAATGGCTCCTCTGACCCGTGATACCATGTCTTTCTGCTTAAATTGATATTTTATTGAAATGAAACTTTTGACCCACCTTTGTGATGTCAACCATCATTCAGTTAACCAGACCTGGTTTATTGATATCATGTCTGAACTTTCTTTCTAGCTTCACCATTCAAAAGGGTAACATATCATATAGATATAACTTCTTTGATACCACACTTTATATAATTTCTCATTTGCTGCTACACTGTCCTATGTCTCTAGAATATCTCTCCATCCTAGAAACATTCTGTCAGTTGACCTTACCCTCATTTTCCACTCAACCTAGTTCACCCTGCACACAAACATCAGATCAATCTTATTATAGAGTCACACCACTGCTTAAAAAGTCCTCAATAGCTTCTCTAGCTAGCAAGAAGGCAGTGAATTCTAATTCCTATGTACTTCTCTGACAATATTTGAGAGATTATAAATTTTATCACTCTTTCTAGTAAGGAAATTTATCCCCATAGATCAGTGTCTATGCTTAGAGCCATAGAGGTATTAGCAGAACAAAGATTAGAACCCTGGTTTTCTGGTGTCTACTGTGGGGTTTGATGGAAATACTTCAACTATCATTGGCCATACCTAGTGAGTCTTCTTTTATTGTGTTGTTCTATAGTCCCACCACTATAAAGCATGTAGTTACAATTTCATACCAAGCTTTCCATGTGCATTCCACTGAACAAACTTGCTCAATCAACCTGCATTCTCCATTCCCTCTATAAAGTATACTGACTGATGCCCACACCTACTTGAACCCTCACCACTCACTCTCCAATTAGCAGATCTTCACTGCTCCCATTAGGTAAAATGAAGGTTTTCCAAGAGTCAGTTGCTTTTCCTCAATCACCATAATTATTAAGAAGTAAATCATATATGATCTATTAAGGATATAGTTGATGCAAGAAGATGATATAGAATTCCAACTTGCAGAGCTATATTAAAAGAGAGACCCTAACTATACCAAAAAAAAAAACGGTGAATAGATTTAATCTCTAAATTTGAGGTTGAAATAAATTTTATTTGTTAGAAGGCTAAATTACTTTGATGAATCATAAATGGAACCAACTTTATTAGCTAACTACCCATCAGTCCAAATAGAGTGGAGAAAATTATTTCCCTTTTCTTGTTTATCTGGTTCACTCTCTAGACTATGTGACAGAGTTCAAAGATGGGAAACAAGTTAATTCAGTAAACATTCATGGACAACTGATTTTGTGTCAATCACTCCATTCATCAAGCACATGTCAAGTGAATAAAAAAATGTTTGTGTAGCATGAACATCTGAGACTAAATAATGTACAAACAACTCTTGGAAAGCATTAATCACTATACAGATGCAAATTAATATAGTCCCTGAAAAACAGCCAAGTTACTTTTTCTTAGAAGTTGTTTCCCCTTGGGTTTCCCTACTGTCAAATCTTTCTTCCTCCTTTGAAAGGGTGACTCCAAGGGAGGGTCTTGATTTGTAATTACAAATTACTGCTTGTTTCTGAATTGTAGATTTCCTGTTTTAACAATTATTTCATGCACACTTACTATGTACCAAGCATAATAAAATACAAGAAGATATACTGGCACCTCATCTTAAACACTGGAAGCATCTTTAAAGTCATGATTTAATTTTAGTTTTAATCAAAACATGTAAACACAGCGTTCATATGCCAAAATATTGCTTTTCTTTGCCTCTTTTCTACTTGTCTAAGCACTCAAATCTACAAATGCCAGATAAGTAGCTCAAGGAGCCAAGAGGTGTAGCCCAACAGAAAGACCAGAAATCCCCAAAGGGAATAATGTGTCCCAGCTGGGTAAATGACTACAAAGCAAGTTTCCCTATAAAAATTCTCTACTCTCAGAGGTAAATGGGTCATTCTCATATACCTGACTCTAAATAAGGATATCCAGAAGTCCCCCCTGTCTGTCTAAAGACTAAATCAAGCAGCTACTCTTAGAAACAGCATTTAGTTGAGTCCAATGAAATGTTTCCGTACTTTAAGCTGAGGAGTCATTTAGCTTAGGAAAACACAAGGAATAATTTCTTGGAAGTGAAGTTAAAGACATTAATTCACCTGCACTTCTGACATTGCTCCTTCAATATCTCTATTTTTATCCCCTCTAATTCTCCACATCTTGAAAGGTAAGTTGCTTCTGACCTACAAGCCCTCCAAGCTCCTGGCTATACTTACTCGCCAATGTTTTGTTTTCTATTATGAGTCTGATGTCTATTCATAAACCTCAAATTTAATATAGATGTTTTGTTTCCATCTTTTTAGCTACTCATAGCAAAAACTGTGCTTCTAATTTGAATATATTATTTTACTATTCCTTACACATGTTATAACCAAGCTCCAAAATCATGAGCACATTCTCACTATTGATTCAGTTATATTTTCAATCAGCATGTACTTAATAAAGCAAACTCCACTTGGTCTTTTAAATCTGGAGTTAGTAATCTCAGTGCCTTGGATCACCAGACTCTTCTGTGATGGTCATTCCTTCACCTCCATGGTGCTGGTAAGCTTTGTGACATTCCACAGACAATGTTCTTAAATTCAGAAAAAATATCATGAAGGACCATCAAAATCTTTCTCCAGAAATTGATAAATAAATTAATTAAATTGCATGGCAGTTTCAATCCTAAGAACAGCACTTTGTCACTGTAGGGAGATTTTGTGGGTTTCGTTGGTTTGACAAAATCATCATTTCATGGTAACTGATTTTCCTCTGCAACAAGATCTAATTCCAGATCTTTCTTTACATAAGGATTCATTAATAATCTAGAAAATAAAAAGGCATATCCCTCTTCCTAAAGGAAATATTTCTTGGACTCTGGATAAAAATGAAGTCCCTAAAACCCTCAGGAACATATTCCAATTCATGTCTAATTACATACCCATGCAGTTTACCCATAGAAATTAGACCAACTGGGAGGTGGGAAAAGGATACTAATCTCCAGACTGTCTGGTCTTGCCTGATACCAAACCCAGGCCAGCCCACCAGTTCCTGAGCCCCTGCCTTATGTTTCCACTCTAGGGAGCACTGTAGTGCTAAGAAGCGAACTGTGGCACAAACTAGTATCACTGAAATAGGTTTTTGCTAGATAGAAATCTCTCAGTTTTTTAGAGTTGTTTGAGAGTCTTTCAGTTAGATGAAGGCACACTATATTGGAATATATTAAAGGAACTCATGTGAAAAACATAGACATTATTTATCTCTCAGTAACCAAAGCAATTTGCTTTAGGCTATTCTAGTATACATAAGGAATAACAATAATTTCTAAGTTATGGAATTTAATGAAATGACTCATATATAATATACTAATCTGTGTATAAACATTATTCATAATTGCAAAAAAATAACAGGTTATTTTGAGGGTTAAATGCACAAAGCAGAAAGTCAATATTTGATTATTGAAAGACTTAATTAACAAATGATTGAAGAAATGATGGAGTTATGTGCAGACCTGGTAAGCACACTAGCATGGTGGCCATTGTTATCATGACCACTAAAATCAACAATGGAATTACTGACTCAAAGAAAATTAAATTTTAAGTGTTTGAATGAATACTGCTGAATGGGCCTTTTAAACCAAATCTCTCTCCACCATAGAAGGATGTCACTTTCCCACAACCCAACAAGTTTAACTAATCTTTGCCATTATTGTTGATTTAAAAAAAAATGGTTTTAATTATCATTCCTTTGGCTGCTAAAGAAGATCAGATATTCTTACCTGTATTACTAGTCTTTCATCTTTTTGGAATATAATTTTAATGCCTTTGGCCTATTTTCTTTTCTTTAGAGGAATTGTGGGGTATACAGAACAATCATGCATAAAATATATTACAGGATTATTATATATAGGATTCACATATACCACCCTATAATTAACTTCTTGCATTGCTGTGGAATATCTGTTATAATTGATGAAAGCACATTTTTAATATTGAAATGCTAATATAATCTATGGTTTACCTTAGAGTTCACTGTGTACTGCAGTTTTAAGGAATTTTTAACATTTTTATTCTATTGCCTCTTGTTTTAATTGTCACTTTTTACTGCCCTTGTTCTATCGTATGTGCATGATCAAACTGAATGTCGTACATCTCAAATATTTCCCCCAGTTTGCAATTAGCCTTTAAGTTCTGCATAAGTTGTTTTTGCCACAAAACAAGTCTTACTTTACCAAATCAGATATAACAGTCTTGGCAACTATAGGTGGCACCATTTGAAAATTCTTTCCCACTCCAAGATTATATAAATACTTGCTTGAATTTTATGCTAAAATGTATGTGGATTATTTATATGTAAATATTTAACACACCAATATGTGGATTATTTATAGGTAAATATTTAACACACCAATAATTAATTTCAACATAAATTATGGCAATAGGCCTTATTTTTTTTTTCCAAATGCAAACTCTGTTTTCTCTTCCCTATTTATTCAACAACTCACTCTATTACTACTGGTTCATGAGTTTTCCTTTATACATAACACAGCATCTACCTAGGCTACTTTCTGTACTTTAAATTTTGTCCCAGGGTTGTAATTGTTTCCCAAAAGGTGGCACACTGTTTTAATTATTTCAGCATTTAATATAATAAATACTGTACTATAGATTCTTTTATTAATCACAGCAAATTCTTTTACATTGGTAAATGTCACTATCAAATTTTCAGATGGTGAATTTCTACTCGGACTATTTTGGTTTCAGCTCTTATTTGTCAATCAAAGAGCATTGCAATATTTCATATCATTTTAAAAAAGATCAAATGAAAGATATTTTCTGAGCCTTTATATATATACTATATTTTTCCAATGGTATGTATATTAAATTTTCCCAAAAATTCTATTGAAGTCAATCACTGTCTGATACTTAGTGTTTCATGGGAGAAATATAAAGCTAAGCTTGTTTTTAACACCTTTATTGAAATATCCCTTACATAGCATAGAAAGTGTCCAATCCAAAAAGATTTAGGTAAATGTTTAGAGA
The DNA here is from genome assembly GCA_004026745.1 of Myrmecophaga tridactyla. Taxonomy (NCBI): domain Eukaryota; kingdom Metazoa; phylum Chordata; class Mammalia; order Pilosa; family Myrmecophagidae; genus Myrmecophaga; species Myrmecophaga tridactyla. The sequence continues at coordinate 30,616 of PVIY010011410.1, read as the reverse complement.
AGTACAGCCATCATCATGATTCACTTTAGAACATTTCTCTATCACCCCCAAAATTTCTCTTGTGCCCATTTGCAGTTAATCCCACTTCCACCCCTAACCAGAGGCAACCACTGACCTATTTTCTGTCTTTTTAAAATTTTCCCTTTTCTGGGTAGTTCTTAAAAATGGATCAGACAATATGTAGTATTTTGCTTATGGTTGCTTTCACTAAGCATATTGTTTTTTGAGGTATATTCATGTCATAGCATATATCTGTACTTTGTTTTTTTATTGTTGGATATTATTCCATTATATGAATAGTCCATCCATTCATCAGGTTTTAAAATTTTGGATTGTTTCCAGTTTGGGGCTACTGCTAATATAGTGCTGTTATGAGCATTCATATACAAGTTTCAGCATGTACATATGCTTGAATTTCTCTTGGGTAGATACTAGGGTTGGAATTTCTGGGTCATATGGCCAAACTGTTTTCCAAAGTAGATATAACATTTTACATTTCCACCAGCAATGTATGATGTCTCCATTCTCTCCACATCCTTGACAATACATGGTATTATCTTTCTTTGCAATTCTAGTCATTATAGTCGGTGGGTAGTAGCATCTCGCAATATGAATTTTCATTTTTCTAATGGCCAATGACAATGAGCATCTTTTCAGGTGCTGTATAGTCATCTGTAATCAAGACAGTGTATTACTGGCACAAATATACTCATATATAGATTAATAGAAAAATATATGACTATATTTGTGACATTATTACCCTCTCTTGATTACTGGGAGTTTATAGCAATTTGAAATCTGAAGGTAAAAGTCTTCCGACTTTGTTCAACTTTTTCAAAATCGTTTTGTCTTTAGAAGCTTTTGCATTTCTATATACATTTTAGAATCAGCTTGCCAAAGACTAACAACAGCAAAAAAAAAAAAAAAAACCTGCTTACATTAACATTGATTTTTCTAATCCATGAACATGTAATGTTTCTCTATTTATTTATATTTTCTTTAATATGCCTCGGCATTATATTGAAGTTCTCTGTGTACAATTCTTGCATTTTTGTTAATTTTTTCTTATATGTTTTAATTTTTGTCTGTTGTGAATGACATTTCCTGCAAAAAAATTTTTATAAAACCAGCCTGATTTTTATTTCTTTATAGTAGTTCTAATTTTTCCTATTTGAATACTTGTAGACATTTTTAAAGTGTATCCAAGTCAAATATTCTGTATGTGTTTCATTTTTCACTGATTTGACCTGGCATACAATGAGTCCTATTATTCTTCATATACTACGGTCTTTTTTTGCTGTCATTATCATTTTGACCTCATCTTAACTAATCACATCTTCAAAGACCCTATTTCCAAATAGAGGCACACTCCAGGACCAAGGCTTAGGACTTGAAAATATCTTTTGAGGAGCATGGTAGGTTGAATTATGTAGCCTAGAAAAAGAAAAAAATAAATAAAACCTATTCTTAATCTTGATCCATTTCTGTGGTTATGGATTAATTGTAGATAGACCTTTTGAAGATGAGGTTGGGCCTTAGCTTTACTACTGGAGGCTTTAGGGAGAGAAAGCCCTGGGGAGAAGCAGAAGCTGGAAGTCAAACAAAACCCTGAAGAGAGAGAAGACACTGACAGGTGCATTGCCCTGTGATGGAAAAGCCAAGGACCCAGGATCACTGGTAGCCAACCATAGTTTTCAGGAAGAAAGTAATTCCTTGCTTTTTCCTCAGTTTTGCACTTTTCCTAGCCTCAAAACCATAAGCCAACAAATCCTCTTTGTTTAAGCCAACCCATTGTATGATTTTTGAGGAGCTAGAAAACCAAGACAGGGTGGGGGCTCATTTCAACCCAGAATACCATCATTATCACACATTCAGATAGGTTCAGCCTCTGAATGTTCTCTTTTTCTTTAGTATAACATTTGAATATTCAAGCTTTTTAATTGGTGTTGTCCTTTTCGCACTCCCTAGTGCAAAGCAGGATCTCTTCAGTCTTTGTTGTTGCTGTTTTTTTCCCAATAAACTGTGTGTGACTTGTTCGTGACTCCTGTTTCAACAAACATGATAATGTGGAATGCATAGTATTTGGTCCAATTTCAAGTTCTAGCACCCTACAGTTCCACTCAGATAACAACCATGCCTAACAACATTATCTAGTTCTCTGACACTTTGAAGTAATAGAGAAAACTAAAAACCTATGTTCTCAAAATGTGCTGCTAACAGATTTTTTCTGTTTCCTTTACTGCTGATAAAGTTTTGCTTGGGTGGATATTCACTTCAAATTTCAGTGAGTCTCTACCAATTCCACTCCTTGGGCCAGCATCTGTTGCTGAGCTTCTTGACATGAGATACTTGGGAAAAGGAGAATGTCCTGGGTCACCTTGTAGATTGGCATCTTATAGGAGATGATGCTGCCCACTTTCAACGTTGGCAGAGACTGGATTTCTGACTGCACACTGTGGAAATGGAATTAAGTGCTTTTAATTCAATAAATCTCCATTTCCCTTATTTAGGGGTAATTAATCACCCTCAAAAATTCCTGGTGTGATGAATGGATCAGTTTTTGCATTAGTGTTTCCTGGGTCTTTTCCCTTTTTCCTTTGTGTTCGTAGTTAAATAGAAATTTAGGAGAGACTGTTTCAGCTGGAGCTAACTGAAATTACTGTAAAATGGAAGTCTGTTTTAAGTCTTAACCCTTAGTATAATAATTCTGAAATTCCAAGACAAAGTTAGTCAATTATTTTCTTAGGCCAAGTCCTAATCATGAATGAGTTTAATTTAAATTAAACAAAATTGAAAATTGTACTTCATGAATGAATATCATAGACCTGTATTGAGTGAAAGTAGCCAGATTAAGAACAGGCAAAACAAATCATTGTAATAGAAGTCAGAATAATGGTTAATAAATGTTAATTTATTAACATATTAATTTAATGCTAATATTTAATCAATTGATATTTATTAATATTTTATTTAATAGTAATTGAATTAATGTTAACATATTAATTTAATAATGGTTAATAATAAAAGAATAAATGTCAACGGAGAGGACATTTGCAAGGCTGGGGCATTAGGAGCATTCTGGGTTGCTAGTAATGTTCTATTGATTAATCTTGGATGTGGTTACATGTAGATATAAATTTTCATTGAACTGTCTCTTAAATTTTGTGCACTTATTGTATATTAAACCTTAATTAAAATAATTTATATATTCTAATTTTAGAAAGTCAAGATATTACAAGAGAATTCTGCTTCTGCAAACCATAATGCCAGTCTTCCAAAACTCCACTTCCCCTACTTTTCTCCTGACGGGAGTTCCTGGACTTGAATGGGCCCGTGCCTGGATCTCCATTCCTTTCAGCTGCCTCTATCTAACTGCCCTCTCTGGAAATACCCTGATCCTCTTTGTAGTCTTCACCGAAGCAAGCCTCCATGAACCCATGTACTATTTCCTCTCCATGTTATCCACCACCGACATAGGCTTATGCATCTCTACAATGGTGACAGTGCTGGGAATATTCTGGCTCAATGCCCAGGAGATCAGTTTCAATGCTTGCTTATCACAGATGTTCTTTATTCATCTCTTCACTTTCATGGAATCTTCAGTGTTGTTAGCCATGGCCTTTGACCGTTTTGTGGCTATTTCTAACCCCTTGAGGTATTCTACCATCCTAACTCATGTCAGGATCACACAGATTGGTATGGCAGTCATTATCAGGGGTACTGTGATTCTGACACCACTCGTCCTGCTTCTTAAGCGTCTGTCCTTCTGTCACAGCCATCTGCTCCACCACTCATATTGCTTCCACCCTGATGTGATGAAGCTCTCATGTTCAGACACAAAGATCAATAGTGTATTTGGACTAACTGCAATTATCTCTACTGCTGGTGTGGATTCCATCTTTATCGTGCTCTCCTATATTCTGATCATTCACTCAGTTCTCAGCATTGCATCCTCAGAGGAGAGGAAAAAAGCCTTCAGCACCTGCATTTCTCATGTCACTGCTGTGGCTATATTCTACATCCCTTTGATCAGCCTGTCTTTTGTTCATAGATTTGGAAAACATGCTCCACCCTATGTGCCCACTCTAATTGCCAATATCTACTTACTCATTCCCCCTGTGATGAATCCTATCATTTACAGTGTGAAAACAAAGAAGATTCAAAAAGCATTGCTTAAACTTGTATGTCCCAAGGGCCCTTGAATTCAACAACTTTTTCAAAGACAGTGAAAATTTATTGTACATTGGAATTATGAACCCATGTAATAGTAGAGTTGAGTGGAACTATATTTTCCAATTTAAACATCTCCACGATGCAATTCGCCTTTCTAAGACAATCCTTGACTTTTTACCACTGTCCCCATTTGAATCTGTTATATACCCCAGAAAAACCTTAAGTTCTTTTAATCCAATCATGTGGAGGCAGACCTGTTTTAGGGTAGGACCTTTTGATTAGGTTGTATCCATGGAGATGTGACCCAATTCATTCAAGGTGGGTCTTAATCTACTTACTGGAGTCCTTTAAGAGGGAGATATTTTGGAGAAAGCACAGATGCTTGGAGAAAGAAATGCCCTTGGAGAGGCTAAGCAAGGATCAAACGGAGACTAAAAAAGCCAGAACCTGGAGAAAGCCCAGGGAAGCTAAGATTCAGAATCCAGAATTTGTCCTGGATACACTAAGAGAAGGCCCACAGAACACAAAGAGACAGCCACTGGAATCAGAAAATGAAAGCAAGAGAAATTGGAGCAAGGACCAGCAGAATGCCTTCCCATTTGACAGAGGTATCCCAGATGCTGGCAGCCTTCCTGCAGAGTCCAAGTAGCATCCTGTTCATGCCTTAATTGGGACATTGGCAAGGCCTTAGGGCTCTAAATTTGTAACCTAGTAAATCCCCTTTGTAAATGTAAATCCATTTTTGGTATATTGCATTCCAGAAGCTTTAGCACACTGAAACAACCCCAAACATTCGTACAGATTCTCACTCCTTCTCAGCCACTCTACTCCAATAACTGACTAAATGACCACCTCTCTCTATACTGTTTCAGCTTAAAGCCACAATTTTGAATTAATTTTTCAAATGTCCAAATTTATAAAATTTAAAAACAAACAAGCATCCCTTCCATGTTTATTTCTCATACACCATGTAAATGAAACACCATGTAAGCAAAATCTCCCAGGATTTGGTTTCAACTTTCCATCAAAGTTTAATCACTTTTTTTTTACATCACACATTCTGCAGTCTAAGAAAGCCAGCATGCTAACTTCTCCTTCAACATATGCAACTTTTCTAATGCTGGGTTTTACAGTCACCCACTTCTCTACCTTGAAATTCTACCTATATATTAAGGCTCATCTTCAGCTATCATCTTCATTAAATTTTTTATGATTGCTCAAATGTAATTTGATCTCTCCTCATAATTTGCCTTTCATAATGCTTTGCCTATATCACTTACATAATATATAAAAATCATTATAGCTTCCACAGGATTGTAAATTTCCTAAAGACAAAAATATCTTAATTTCTTTTGAATCCTCTACAATTCCTAGCAGAATGACTTTCACATAGCAGATACTTAAAGACAGTTGATGAATCAAACTGAGCATAACAGACTGCCAAACAGTTCATCTGAACAATTTCATGGATAACTTAGCCAATTCTACTATTAGGCACATTTAACATAAGAAATTGCCTTTATACTGACCCCAAATATTTTCTGCCTATATTATCTAACAATTGATCATAGTTCTGACTTCTCAAACTACACAGCTAAAGGGTTGTTTTGAAACCTGAGATCATGGTCTCTGGAACTTACCAAGTTTAACATAAGACCCAAGACCTGGTGTGAATATGAATGTGGAACTAAATATAATAAAAATTACATATGTATAAATACACACACACACATATGTATGTAATTATAATAGCAAGTTTCCTGACAGGCAGATGTATAGGTAATTTTTTCTGTCCTTGTCCTGATGCCAATGACAGAAACTGATGTATCACCCTCTACTGCTCATTCTCTGTTTGCTCCCACATCAATGTATGTGAATTTCTTCTCTATTCTAACACCAAAATATTTCTTCATTCTTTCAGAAATTTAGTTTAGGACACAAAAACTTTATACTAAATCACTATAACAGTTTCCTTATACATCATTAGAGCAGTTTTGGCCCTGCCTCTCCTTCCATTTTCCATACTACAGAGAGAATATTTTTAGGGTTTTAAATAGAATTTTAATTATACCAGTATTAATAAATATGCTGGGCGGGTCACGGTGGCTCAGCAGATAAGAATGCTTGCCTGCCATGCCAGAGGACCCGGGTTCGATTCCTGGTGCCTGCCCATGTAAAAAAAAATAATAATAAAAATAAATAAATAAATAAATATGCTCTCATTTAAAGAGCATTTTACAAAAAAGACCAAAATCCTCATTGCTATATTTTCCGAAACTTAGCCTCTTTCCACCCTCCCCATAGTAACAACTGTACATTTTATTTTTGATCCTTCCTTTTCGTATGCATTTATGTAACTATATTTGGATAAAATGTAATATAAAATAATCTTATATGTATTCCAGATAGTGACAGAGTTTCCTAGCATTACTTTGCCTTCTACTTCAAGAAATAAATAAAAATACACTAGAGAAACATGCTCGTCAGCCAGAATTTCTAGAGATATCACTATCCATTCCTATATCCCATTCAACACTTTCTTAGGCATTAACCCCTTGTGATTTCTTATCTTCCTGGCTACTGTTCTCTACATGTGTCATGTGCATTTGGTGAGAGGCTGCTATTTTGCATAGACTCAGAAAAGCTGTAGATTATTAATTATAAAGAGTTGCTGCCCTATGCTCCATTCACATCAACCATTGCCACTAAATACAATGCCACAATTATGACAGCTCATTGCCCAACCCAACCTCGAATCTGGCAAGCTGACTTATCCCCCCATACCTCAGAAACTCACATATTTACAGAGGAGGAGAAGACCATGTGAAGCAGCACCCGCCATGAAGATCTTGAATTTCTGTGACCAGAAAGAATAAGATCAAGGACATGACTGTCCCCAATAATATCCTTATTCATATTCAACAAGTACATGTGTTATACATTTACTATAAACCAGGTCCTGGAATAGATGTTGAAAATAGAAACATGAACAAGATTAGCGTCTTTCCTTAAAAGAATTTTTTGCCCAGTATTTTAGTTTTTCCAGGCTGTTATGATAAATATGGTCTAATGGGTTGTCTTAAACAACAGGAATGGATTGGAGCCGAGACAATTTGCTTCCTTCAGGGGTTGGTAGTGTTCTGGCTGACTGGTAAACCTTGGGTTCCTTGGCTTTCCCATCTAATGGTAATGTCCTCTCCTTTCTTTTCTTTGTTCTATTGAATTCCAGTTTCCAGCGCCTCCTCTTCACTTTGTAGTTCTATTTCAGAATTTCCTCTACTTATATAGGGCTCCAGATTAGGGCTCAAGCTTATTTAGTTGGGCCTACACCTGAAATAAAATAATGTCTTCAAGAGATCTTATTTTTAATGTACCACACCCACAAGAATCTGGATCAAGACCAAGAACATGTCTAAATTGAGGTACATGATTCAAGTCACCATAGTAGGAGGAACATAATTTCAATTTAAGATTTTACATCAGGTAATTTAGTTAAAATTTTTATTATAGACATGTTGTTTTTCAAGAAATATTAATAAAGACAAATGTTGAATCATTCAATTACAAAGAACTCATAATAGCAATTCTTCTACTTTACTGCAACCATGGTGTAACTCATAAACTACATGACATAGATATACATAGGTACAATAAAGTCCAAAATGATAGAAGGCATGTAAAAATGAGAATTAATGGGTATATTATTGTAATGATAATGCAAGTCAATGAGAAATTAGGATTCACCATATAAAAATTTAATTGGCATTTAAATATTGAGGGACTGTGCTAGTTTGAAACTGTTATGTACCCCAGAAAAGCCATGTTTTTTTCCTGACCCAATCTTGTGGGGGCAGACCTATTGTTTAGGGTGGAAACCTTTGATTAGATTGTTTCCTTGGAGATTGACTCAGTCAATTGTGGGTGTGAACTTTGATTAGATTACTTCCATGGAGATTTTTCATGCCCATTGTGGATGTGGCCTTTTGATTAGATGGTGATGTGACTCAGCGCATTCAAAATGGGACTTGATTACTTTACTGGAGTCCTTTAAAAGAGGAAACATTTTGGAGTTGCTTCAGAGCTGACATAGACACAGACATTTGAAGTCACTTGGAATGTCAAAAGAGATGCTTGGATAGCCAATACAGAGAAAGCTGAGACATGGACATTTGGAAATGCAGAAGCCCCAGGAGAAACCAGGAGCTGAGAGAGGTAACAGAAGCTAGATAGCACCCAGAGTCCAGCAGACTTCACCATGTGCCTTTTCATGAGATGCTAGGCTAAGACGTGAAAGCCAGAGTTTTCCCCTAGAACAATTAAGTCAGGACCCACAGATGCCTAAAGAGAAAATCACTGGAATCAGAAGCTAAAATTGGAATTAGGAACAAGAACAAGCAGAGGCCAGCTGCATGCCTTCCCATGTTTCCTGGAATTCCCTGGAAAACAGGGGAGAAAAAGGGGTACCACACAGGATTAAGAAACAACAGACACAAGAAGTTAGTTAAGTGGGGTCAGGGGACTCAAGCTCATCAGGAGCCAGAGCAAGAACCCAGAATAAACTGATGTCCACATATTTATTGTGTTCTTGCATGGGAACTGCTTTAGGGAATATAATCAAAGCAAGATTATTTGTCAATATCTGTCACACCTGCAAAACCACAAAGTTTGGTTCCCAGCTCCTTGTCCCAGGAACCATTTATTTCTTATCAGAATGCTCTCTATTCAGGTCTCTTCAGGTTCTTGAGTCAGCGTCCTTGAGAACATTTGCTTCAGCAGTTTTCCACATCAGCTGAGTATGGTGTTTCACTGCTCATGCCCTTGGCCAACCACTTGAGCCCTCAGAGAACTCTCTCCAATATCTCTCCCTTTTTATTTTTGTAGCATTAGCATGACAGAGGTCAAGGCAGCAGTCCTTAATTGGGATTCTCATTGCTTTCTTTGGAAGCATTTCCAGACTATGCATAAAAGACAAAAGAGAAGAATTAGCATCACTACTAAACTAATAGTAAATCCTCTTAATGTTTTCAGCCATGTTAGTGGATTTAGAGATTACAGCCCTTGAGCAATCCCATTCATAACATTAGTGCCTTCTGATAATTTTGGAACATTCTTTTGCATTTCTACTACTTTTGCTTGAAGTTCATTAATATTTAGAGTTAAACTATCTTGATGCCCTAATAAATGTCTTTTAATTTTTTCCCACTTATTTTCACTTTCATTATACAAGTATGGAGAGATACAGAAAGATGTGATATTCCAATCACACAACAAGTGCTGTTGCATTTTAAGTGATTGAATTTCATCTCCTAACATAATTACAGTCTGTTCTAAGTCGTCTATACACAGATTAATTTCCTTACCTATTTTAACGTGTTGAGTCCATATCTTACTTGCATTTTCATGCCATCTTTGAACATAATGTGGAGTTTGAGTTTCTTGTGTTAAAGCCACTGTAGCTACTGTAGCTGTAGGAGTGAGAGCTATGATTCCCAAGATTACCATAATTAAAGTACCAATAAATCTTTTGGTGCATTTAAGCACATATTGTAAAGTTTTGAATCAAACATGTGTATCAGATGCAGATTACCATGGTCGAGTTCGGTTCACAGGAGCCATACTCCAAGGCACCTTTTTAAAAGAAGAAAAGTCTGCTTTTTAGAAATAGAAGAATTAAGACAAGAAAAATAATTGACAATCAGAACATTGTATTTCTGAGGAGGATGAATTAAAAGTGATTGTTCCTGCTAAAATAACATAAGGATTAATCACACAAATTTGAATACAGCCAGTTTGATCATTTTTTAAATTTAAGAGAATAGATTGAATTTGTTAAAGGGTAGTTTCCTTTCCAAATATGAACAGGGGTTAAACTCATGGCCAGTTTCCAGATAACAGTTTGTCAAGGACCTGAGTTAACAAAAGGAAATGGGGCTACCATTCCCAACCCATGCCACAAGATTTTATTTGTAGCATTGGTATAAATCTCAGTACAATGATTACTCAGAGTAAACCAAGGTAACTAAACTGAACACTTGGAGTCAGAAGTACAATTCTGAATTGCATACCCCTTAAGGGACCAACCTGTTACAATTCCATAGGAATCATTAACAAGTACTGACTTTAGTTCGCATTGGCATTGTACGCATTGAATATGCTCTGACTCAGGTGTCCATGTATATGGATTTTTACATAAAGGCAGTTCATTAGGAACAGGCTCAGAAATTGATTTTTTTATATGCAAAGCTCATTCCAGAAAGCAAATACAATTTAGCTAGAGAATTATTTTTCTTAGGAGTATAACCTAGCCATCTTTGAAGTTCTAATTTCAAACAAGGAGTATTATTATGGCTTGAGAGACATAAAGGAAGGCCTTGAAATGCCATCATAGAAATATTAAATTTTTCTCCTTCCTCCTTTTGGAAGTAAGGAAGACAAGAATCAACTGGTCCTGGAAGATAAGTTGAATCATTAATATAAACAGCTACAGAATTATCTTGCCATGTGACAAGTCTTAACAGTGAAGGATTAGGTACATATACCCAATAGGTATAATTTTTTGCATGTGCACTAGGTGTACGGAAAATCAAAATCAAGCCCAAAAGAAAAAGAAAGTTACTTACGGTTGCTTCTATCACTGCCATGAAAGCCATGAAAAAGTTAGAAGTTTTTTCTTGCACTGTTTTATTAAGAGCTTCTTCTGCTTTTTGTGCCAACTTCTTAACTTGACCCCATGAAGGAGTGGTGGCCTGTTTTAAGTGTTACTACACATTGCTGTTTCAGACTCAGTTGTCCCATTTCTTTCGTTAGAGGGTCCATCTCATCTATTCCTCTCTTTTGAGTTCCTCTGCTCATCTCAGGGTTTTATTCATGTCGATGGAATCCAAAATAATGGTTGTCCATCACCTGTGGAAACTCACGCATATCCTTTTCCCCACACTTTTACCCACCCAGGCTTCCATTCATTCTTATCTAAACCTTTCCACCAAATAGGTTGTTCTAAAAATTTGTGTAATACATTTGACCAATGTTTTTCTGCAGCTGTCTCAGAAACTTCTCCTCTAATATTGAAAAAATTTAATGTTATCATAGCTTGGCTACATTGATTTCTAGGAGTAGAACAGAATATCTCCCCATTTCCCCCTTTTTGTTTTTGAAATTGCATTTTGAGTGTTTGATGAGCCTTTCTATAATAGCTTGACTTTGTGAGTTATATGGGATTCCTGTTAAATGCTTTATGTTCCATAACTGAAAAAATAATTGAACTTTTCTGGATATATAGACTGGCCCATTATCTGTTTTTATTTGTGAAGGAATTCCCATACGTCCAAAATATTCCAGAAAATGGACAATAACATGTTTGGCTGCTTCTCCACTTAAAGGAGAAGATACAATATAGCCAGAATAAGTATCAATGGAAACATGAACATAAGCCAATTTTCCAAATGAGAAGACGTGTTTAACATCAGCTTGCCAGATTTCATTTGGTTGTAAACCCCATGGATTCACTCCAGATGTGAATGGTATAGAATGTAAGGGACTACAAGTTGGACAACATCGAATAATTTGTTGAGCCTGAGCAAGAGTTAAATGAAATTTTTGTTGTAAAGCTCTAAAATAGCAATGTGTAAGATCATGCCATTTGGAAGCTTCCACAGTTCCAATTAATAATTTATCAATTCTATCATTACCTTCCAGCAACGCACCTAGTAATTGTATGAATATAAGATCAAATATGAACAATGTAAACCTTATGAGTACATTATGAGATAGCATTTTATAGTTGTTTAAATGACATAATTCAGAGCTGTCAGTGTTTAAATTAACTGTTTCAATATTATGAGTGACAGTAACAGAATATTGTGAATCTGCTACAATATTGAATGAACTTGGTTTAACTTTTATTAATTGAATAATTGCTGCTAATTCTGCTTTTTGTACTGAAGTACACCTGGTGTCCCACACTTTTGTATCTGGTCCATAATTTCCAGCTTTCCCTGATTTATTGGCATCTGTAAAGTATGTAGCTGCATCATTTAAAGGTTCATTACTGATAATTTTAGGTAAAATCCAAGTGGTAAGTTTGAGAAATTGAAACAATTTTGTTTTGGGATAATGGTTATCAATTTCATTCAGGTAATCTTCAAGGCCTATTTGCCAATTTAAATTAGTTTGATATGCACTTTTAGTTTGTTGTTTGGTAAGTGGAACAATAGTTTTCTCTGGATCTTATCCATACAATTCTCTTAGTCATAATGTGCCATCAAATATCAATAGACCCTTTTTATCCAGGTAAGTTGTTAATTTTTTCAGTGTGGAATGAGGGGAAAATTTGCATTCTAGTATAGCTTCATATTGTGTTAAAATTCCTTTGGGAGAATGTTCTGAGGGAAAAATTAAAAGCCATACAGGTACTCCAATTTGAATTCTATGTAATTGCACTGAATGAAAGATGTTCTTGAAGCCATTCTAATTCCTTTTCAGCCTGAGTAGTTAATTTTCCAGGACCATCTAACTGAGGATCTCCTTTCAAAGTATCAAACACATGATGTAAGGCATAAGTAGGAATTCCAAGCATGGGTCATAGCCAGTTAATATCTCCTAACAATTTTTGAAAGTCATTTAGTGTTTGCAAATGATATTTTTTTATCTGGAACTTTTGAGAAGTAACAGTAGTTTTATCTGTTAAACTGCCCAAGTATTTATATGGAACTGCTTTTTGAATTTTTTCTGGTGCTATTTGTAATCCTACCTTATTCAGTCTTTGCTATAAGCTTTGAAAAAGAATTTGTTAACTGTCTTTCTTGTTCTAAGTTTACTAAAATGTCATCCATATAATGAATAATATATGCTTCAGGGTTTTTGTCTCAGATAGGCTGCAAAGCCAATCCAACATATCTCTGGCATATTGTAGGGCTATTTAACATGTCTTGAGGAAGAACTTTCCACCGATATCTATGTACTGGCTCTTGATGATTGTGTGTGGGCACAGTAAAAGCAAATTTCTCTTTATCTTGTTCTGTTAAAGGTATGGTAAAGAAGCAATCTTTTAAATCTATCACAATAATAAACCAGTTTTTATGAATCATAACTGGTGTGGGCAAGCCAGATTGTAAAGGCCCCATAGGTTGAATTACAGCATTAACTTTTCTTAAATCAGTTAACATTTTCCATTTTCCTGATTTCTTTTTTATAACAAATACTGGAGAATTCCAAGGGCAATGAGATTCTTCTATATGTCCTGCCTTAAACTGTTCTTGAACTAATTGAGTTAGAGCTTCTAATTTTTCTTTAGATAGGCGCCACCTCTCAACCCATACAGGCTCATTTGTTTTCCAAGTTAAAGGTATGGGTTAGGGTATAATGTCAGCAGCGGCCCCAATTGTAAATCTGGACAGCCGAGGCCTTTCCATGAACTTTGTCCTTGAATGTTAAAATTTTGTGAGGGGCTCTGAAGTGAAATGTAACCCATATTTTTCATCATGTCCTTTACTGCGGGAGGTAAGAATGGAATGTTAACATATGCTCCCCATTGCTCTAATAAGTCTCTACCCCAGAGCTTTATTACTATGTCCAGAACATAAGGCTGAATGGTTCCTGTTTGACCATCTGGCCCTTTACAAGATAGGATATTAACGCTCTGTTGGACAGTGTTAACCATGCCAATTCCATCTAAACTCTGGCTCAGTGTTTGCAGAGGCCAGCTTAATGGCCAGTATTTTAAAGCAATGATAGTAATGTCTGCTCCTGTATCTACAAGTCCTTTAAATGATTTCCCTTCAATCTGTATAATGCATTTGGGTCTTTCTCTTGTTAATAACTCTTGCCAATATACTTCTTGTTTTCCAGTACTGCCAAATTCTCTTATCCTTTTCTTTCCTGAATGTACCATTTTATAATATGGTAAAATTAATAATTGAGCAATCCGGTCTCCTTCTACAATTTGGTATGGACCTTGCACTGAAATCATAACTTGAATTTCATCCTTATAATTCTCATCAATGACTTCTTTATGAACAAAGATACCTTTACTACTTAAACTACTTCTTCCTAGCATGAGTCCTACTGTTTGTGCAGGAATAGGGCCATATATTCTTTTCTTAATTTTTTTTAGGATTAGATTCAGGGACTAGCATAATAGTTTCAGCAGTAGGTAAGTCTACTGTGGCACTCCTGCTGGTTGCAGGGGACAAATCTTGGACATATCACCAGAGTGGGTTTGTACTGGGTACTGCATCCACCCGGCATTGTTTTGGCTGGGGCCCGGAGCTGGCCCTGTATCCAGTTTCCTGATAACAAATTGCCTTCAATATCAAATTGAGACCTACATTGATTGCTCCAATGATAACCGTTTTTGACATTTAGAACATTTTCTGTGGGTATTTCCTCCTGATCTAATTTCCAAATTACCATTATTAATTTGGGGACCAGCTCCAAAATTATTTCTAGTTTTACAATTTTTTTTCATGTGTCCAGGTTTTTCACATTTGAAACATTTCCTTTTTGGGGATCCTTTTATGTTTATTCCAGCAATAGCTTCAGCTAACATTTTCATTCTATGTGGTTCTAAACCAATGACTTTGCAACACTTAAGATAATCCTCTTAATGTCCCCCAGCAGCTGTAATAGGACATAAAGCCTTTTGACATTCAGTATCAGCATTATCAAAAGCAAGCCTTTGTAGTAATAAATCTCTTAATTCCACCTGAGATGCTGAGTTTTTTATATTATCTTTTAATTTAGCCATAAAATCAGTGTATGGTTCATTAAGTTCCTTGTAAAATTCTTACCAAAAAAAAAGGGGGGTAATAGTCCCACGAAGGGTAATTTGTTCCCAAGCTCTAATACAAGCAAGTTGAGTTTGAACAACAAACACATCATCATGCTGTATCTGAGCTCCACCCCAGCATATGGTCCAGTGCCCATAATTTGATCTGCTGTGACTGGTACTGGTGGCTGTGCATTAACATTTTGAGCTGCTTATTGATTTGCTTCATCTAATAGACACATTTTCCATTGCAAAAACTGAGAAACTGTTAAGGCAGCACATGCAAGCATCTCCCAGTCCCATGGAATTAATCTCTCAGACTGTGCTCAGACTTTTAAAAGTCCCACAGTATATGGGGAGGAGGTGCCATATTGAGGACAAGCAGTTTTTAACTCTCAAAATTTTAAAAGGAAGAGGTACATGCTCAAATTGGTGCTCTCCTTGAGGAAATTGGTCATTAGGAGGAATTTGAGTAATTTGTTCTAAAACATATTAGCTTCTGGATCCCCCTCTAATTGAGCTTGTTGAATTCCCAATGAGACCATTGGTCCTTTAGGAACTGCAACCAAAAATTGTGGGGGACATTCATTTGTTACATTGTCAGGAAGAGCAAAAGGAGGAGGACACTGAGTATATTCTGGTTGTTCAAAATAAATTCCTTATGGGATAATTTATCTATAGAGGGCAAAAAAGGAAATTCCTCAGAATGAAAAGAGGTGGTCTTTTCCTCCCTTTTTATTTCATCTGTGGCATCAGTTGGCCCATGGCTTTCATGGTCTCTGTCACTTTCATTTCTGAACTGCTATGTGGAAGTGGTTGCAATATGGCTGTAATTAAGTTACACAAAGACCAAATAGAAACAGGAATATTTTCCCCTTGTCTGTAAACTTAATCTTTAATTCCTTTATCACTTCATACCATTGTTTAAGTTCTAAAGTTCCTCTTTCCAGCAACCAGTGACAATATTTCTGAATAATGCAAAATAACTCTGTGATTTCATCCTTTTTTACTTTCACCCCATTTGCCTTTAACAAGGTATATAGCAAGGTTTTATGTTCAGCATGCAAAGAAATATATTGCCCTCATTGTAACCCTGATTAACACATTCCCAGAACAAAACTTTTACCAAGTTTTTGGAGTCCAGTCTCTCCCTCCTCCTGCGTCCTGGTGATGTGACAAAATCCTCTCCAATTGGTTGGAGGCTTCACTTCTTCAGGTCCCTGTTTGGGTGTCAGTTGCAGGGATTTCCCTGGAGAACAGGGAAGAAGAAGGGGTGCCACACACAATTAAGAAACGACAGATACAAGAAGTTAGTTAAGTGGGGTCAGGGAACTCAAGCTCATCAGGAGCAAGAGCAAGAGCCCCAGATAAACTGACGTCCACATATTGTGTTCTTACATGGGAACTGCTTTAGGGAGTATAATCACAGCAAGATTATTTTTGAACATCTGTCATGCCTGCAAAGTTACAAAGTTTGGTTCCCAGCTCCTTCTCCCCAGAACTGTTTATTTCTTATCAGAATGCTCTCTGTTCAGGTCTCTTCAGGCTCTTGAGTCAGCATCTTTGAGAACATTTGCTTCAGCGGTTTTCCGTATCAGTCAAGCATGGTGTTCCAATGCTCATACCCTCGCAACAGCCAACCACTCGAGCCCTCAGAGAACCGTCTCCAATACCATGTGATAGACATTGGTCTACCTTAAGCCAAGGTGTCTTTTTCTAGATACCTTAATTTGGACATTTTTATGGCCTTAAAACTGTAAACTTGTAACTTCATAAATCCCCTTTATAAAACCCAACTCACTTCTGGTATATTACATTCTGGCAGTATTGGCAAACTAATACAGGAGGTATCTCCTACATGTGAAGTGTTTTCCAAAGGCTGCTCCATAGGCTGAATACATAAGTATGAACCATGGCCAAATGTCTAATAATTGCTTGATGATCTTGTTAAAATACAAATTCGCGGGCCCATTCCCAGACTTTCTTCTATTACAGAAACCTAACTATCTGTAATTATAATGATTTCCCCAAGTGGATGTGATATAGGCCAGTTTGGGGAGTCAGTGACTTACAAAAAGGTACAAATTTTAATTATTACCAATCTAAAACTCATTTGTTTCTATCACCATCTATGAAAAATAAATAGCCTTAGGTGTGTCTGTCTGTAGAACAAGTGAGTCTAAAACCTGAATACCAGCTGACTTCAGCAGTTTCCTTCCCAAAGTAGCTGTTAAAACTATACTATTTTGTGGGGGAGGGGAGTGTGCATGGCCCAGGAATTGAACCTGGGTCTCCCACATGGAAGGCAGGCAAAACTATACTATTTTTTAAACATTTTTCATTTCGTTCAATATTCACATTTTTCCTGCCATATAATTTCAATATCAACCATGACAGGTCAAAAGAAAATAACCTCAGCAATTTCACCACATGGAATGCAAGTAGATTTTAGGCATGCAGAGAGACACTATAAGCCAAGTGGATAAAAAGAACATACAAATGACAGAAAGATCCCTTAGGTCAAGGTTTCTCTGTTAGGCAAATGAGTCTCTTGAGAATGGATTCCTTATAAATACCTTCCACTCTAGGAACTGAATGAGACCACAGAGTTCTCTGACTTCTTTATCCCTTTTACTCTATATAATTACAGTTGCATCAGAAAGACAATGGGCATCTATTAACCTTAGATGTTTTGGTGTGGGCTCATTTAAAGAGATTTGACTCCATCAGAAGAAGTATTATCTAAAAGTAATATATAAAATAACGTCCATGCAAACACCAGAAGTTATGGAATTGCCTTTTATTTAAAATTTTTCAAGTGTTCACACCCACAAAAATCCATATCAAGAACAGCTTAGACCTAAAGAACAGAGATTCTTTCCAGTGTGCTGAATCTTTATTCCAAGATCCATATATAATGAAATTCTGTGAAAAAAAAAGGCCAATATATGTGGTCAATTTCAAATATGGCTGGGGTTTCTTAGATAAGTTATTATATCTGAAATTGATTACCCATAGAGAGTGAGGATAATCCAAATATTGAATTTGAGCTATCAATGCAGAGTTTTGCATATAAAGAAGGAATAATATGACACGTTTAATTGCAGACATAGAATATAGACTATCTGAAACCATGTCCTAGAAAATCTCATAGTTTTTTAATTTCAAAGAGGTAACTACTTTGTCCAAAACTGATCGTATTTTTTTCAATAGCATTCCATGAAATTTGTATTTTTCTAGTAGTTGGAAAGATGTTTCACCTTTAAGAACAACAGACTTCAGTGTTCTAATCTGGTTGCTAACCAAACATTATATTTGTAATCAGTTAACTTAGGTTAAAGATATCATCAGTGGCCAAAAAATTAAGGAAAGCTAAGTGAAGTATTGATAGCTCAAATCTGTGATCTCAGAAGGCCCAATTATACAATATGCACTAATTGAGTTTACCAGTAATCTTTAAAAATTAACCTGGGAGGAACTAATTGTTTTCCGTCTTGAGGTCTTAAATGAGTCTTAAAGAGAGCAAAAATAACAGTAAGTGAAAAACAATGAAATCTATAAAATATCAAGTATTTGAAAACCTAATACATATGCATATATATGACTAGTTAGAGCCCAAGGAACATTGATAGTATATAGCTGTTGAAGAAGTAAAAGGCACATAAATACATGCCACTTTAGTAATTCACATGCATTTGTAACACCAGAGTTTATTTAAATTACCAATTTTTACCACCATGGAGAAGATATGTAGTATAGTAGAAATTTAATAAATTTTGAATTTGCACAGATCTTAGCTTTTTCACTGTATTAAATAGTGTAAATTATATCACTTCTTTAATGATTAGCTTCCTTGTCTGAAAAAAAGAAAGGAATCTTATAAGTAATATCATTTTTAAATTAATAAGATAATTCATTTGAAGAACTTGGCATAGGGTTAGACACACTGTGAGGTCCTATAAGTGCTAGATCTTAACTACCTTCTAAAGTGGCTATCACCATCCCAAATTTACCAATGAAAGAACATCAGTAATATTCTAATGAGTCCTCTGACTCCAAACTTTATGGGGATTTTTTAATTTTTTTTTTACAAGGGAACAATAATCACTGCAAAAATGTTATTATTGCACCTTCCCTTCATCTTCACCTCACTAACCCATTGCTTATCAACTGTGTTTAGAATTCAGGTCTCAATCTAGACAAAGTTATCCACCAGAAACCTTCCTTTATCCAACAAACAGTCACCCTCCTTATCTGCTCTCATAGCATTCTAGATTTACTCTTGACATTGTATAATTTCCCATTTACTTGTCTGTATCCCAACTGACTCTGAGCATTTGAGATCAGGGATTTTGTTGTACTTAACATTTAATTTCCTATGCCAGGTACCTAGTAAATGCTGAAGACAAATTTGCTAAATGACTGAATGAAGTTATCCACTCCATTTTCAGTATGCTTTGATGAAGCGACCGATTTGTCATGTAGTGTTGAGAGCTCACTATTGTACTGTGTTTGGCTAACCTATGTATCAAGTCACTTACAAGTTCCCAGGAATAGCCTCCTGCTGGCTCTAGGTTTGCCCTCTGGATGGCACACAGATCAAGTGAGATTCTTCTCCAATGTAGCAATATCTTAGCTATTTGAAAACAAAAATCTGTTTGCTCTTAGTTTTTACTCCACCTGGCTATACATTAAACTTCATAATTTCCAAATGTTTACTTTAATCATTATGCACTCTTCAAAATCCATTCAATGCACCTTGATGCACTTTTAGACCTAAAGAACAGAGATTCTTTCCAGACAACTGGAATATCATATGATAAAATTAATATTGTTCTGTAGAAGGAACTTTAATATTGCTAAGGTATTTTGAATTTTAAAAACCTACATACCTGAAACTGTAAGAGATAAAACTATAAAACTTCTAGGAGAAAATATAGGAACAAATCTTTGTAAACTTGTGTTAGGCAAAGCCTTCTTAGATGTGACATCAAAAAGCAAGCATTATGAAGTAAAAATTGATAAATTGAACTTCATCAAAACTAAAAACTTCTGTGCTTCAAAGGGTACCATCAAGAAAGTGGAAAGACAATCCACAGACTGGAACAAAATGTTTGCATATCATGTATCTAATGATTGACTTATCTAACAACATAACTCAATTAAAAAGACAAATGTTCTTGCTGAAAAAGGGGCAAAGGGTCTGAATAAACATTTCTCCAAATAATAAATGCAAATGATCCAACATTTGCTCCACATCATTAGCCATCAAGGATATACAAATCAAAACTTCAAGATATTACTTTACATCTACTAAGATGGTTATAATTTTAAAAAACATAATAACAAGTATTGGTAAGGATATGGAATAATTGGAAGAATCATAAATTGCTGATGGGAATGTAACATGGTACAGGTGCTTTGGGAAACAGTTGGGAATTCCTTTAAAGATTAAGCATGAGTTAATAATTTCTTAAAGATTGGATAAACATGCCCTATCTCTACCCCTGTGCAAAAAAAATGAGAACATATGTTTGAATAAAACCATAAATTCATAACAGCTCTAGAATATACAGCATATTCAGCAGTCTATAAATTTAGGGGAACACATAAATGATAGATCAAAAGATTACTTAGCATTGATAGATAAAAGAGCAGCTCAAATCCGTACAGGAGAACATGGTAGAGAAAGTGGGAGCAATTAAAGAAATATTTCAAACTCTGGGGTCTTGAATGGGAAAAAGTCATGGACACATCCAGTCATTTTACTTCTGTCCCATTAACCACACCCTTGCCCAATTGTAGGCTAACTATTAGACAAAGAGATATTTGCCCAACGGTGGGAAGAATGAGAGTGGGTGGTTCCATACAGAGTCAATTCCTTACTTTAACTCTCTTGTAGCAACCAGGAAAAACAACAACCTCTATGCCCAGATGAAGAGCTAATATTAAACCAGCCCTCCCTGTGAGAGGGCATCTTACCTTTCTTCACAGGATGGAAGGCAGTCTATAGTAAATACCCACAAAGACATAAACAGTAAATATTGAATTTATATAAGACTACAGCATGAAGAATTTTACTAAACACAGCATTTTAGAAGGGTTATGAATCAACAGGAAATGGCCACGTGTGTGCACACACATACACACACTTTAACTTTAGATTAAGTAATGCAATATTAAGTTCAGAATATTATTGGGAGTGTCTTCACATCAGAGGTATACATGTATCATCTTAGAATACATTTTCTTACCCTCAGAATCAACCCTAACGGGGCTGTCGTGATACAGGTTGTGGTAGTTAGATTCAGTTGTCAACTTGGCCAGGTGAAGGCACCTAGTTCTGTTGCTGTGGACATAAGCCAATGGTACGTGAACCTTATCTGTTGCTAATTATATCTGCAGTCAGCTAGGAGGTGTGCCTGCTGCAATGAATGACGTTTGACTTCATTGGCTGGTACCTAAATGAGAAAGCGCAACATAGCACAGCCCAAGCAGCTCGGCATTCCTCATCTCAGCACTCGCAGCTCAGCCCAGGTCTTTGGAGATGCAGAAAGGAATCACCCGGGGGAAAGTTGTTGGAACCCAGAAGCCTGGAGAGAAGGCCAACAGAGACTATCCTGTGCCTTCCCATGTAAGAAAGAACCTCTACTGGGCCTTAGTAGAGACTGAACGTTTAACCATGGGCCACCAAGTTACCATGAGACCCGAGTTGCCTATCATGAGCTGGGTGTTGTCTGACCCACCAAGCCATAAAGTTGGGTGTGTGCAGCAGCACTCTATTGTAAAATGGAAATGGTATATATGAGATAGGGCCAGAGCAGGTCCTGAGGCACAAGTAAGTTACGTGAAGAAGTGGCCCAAATACCCATGGTCTCCTCTTCTGCCACATTACCTTCTCTTTTCCAGACCAGAGCTATGGCCTCTTGGGGAGTTCCTTACAGTGAATTGGCTGAGGAAGAGAAAACTCGGACCTGGTTTACAGATGGTTCAGCATGATATGCAAGTACCACCCAAAAGTGCACAGCTGCAGCACTACAACCCCTTTCTGGGGTGTCCTAAAGGACAGTGGTAAGGGGAAATCCTCCCAGTGGGCAGAACTTTGAGCAGTGCACCTGGTTGTTCACTTTGCTTGGAAGGAAAACTGGCCAGAGGTACATTTGCATACTGACTTATGGGCTGTTGCTAATGGTTTGGCTGGATGGTCAGGGACTTGGAGAGACCATAATTGGAAAACTGGTGACAAAGAGGTCTGAGGAAGAAGAACGTGGATAGACCTTTCTGAGGGGGCTAAAAACATGAAGATATTTGTGTCCCATGTGAATGCACACCAGAAGGTGACTTCAGCAGAGAAAGGTTTTAATAATCAAGGGGGTAAGATCACCCGTTCTGTGGCTACCAGTCAGCCTCTTTCCCCAGCAACCCCTGTTATTGCCCAATGGGCTCATGAACGAAGTGGTCGTGGTGGTAGGGATGGAGGTTATGCATGAGCTCAGCAACATGGACTTCCACTCACCAAGGCTGACTTGGTTACCAGCCACTGCTGAGTGCACAATCTGCCAGCAGTAGAGACCCACACTCAGCCCCCGATATGGCACCATTCCCTGAGGTGACCAGCCAGCTATGTGGTGGTAGGTTGATTACATTGGACCACTCCCTTCATGGAAGGGGCAGCGATTTGTTCTAACTGGAATAGACACATACTCTGTATATGGGTTTGCTTTCCTGCATGCAATGCTTCTGCCAAAACTACCACCCGTGGGCTTACAGAATGCCTTATCCATCATCATGATATTCCAATAGCATTGCTTCTGATCAAGGAACCCTCTTCACAGCAAATGAAATGTGGGAATGGGCACATGCTCATGGAATTCTCTGGTCTTACCAGGTTCCCCATCATCCAGAAGCAGCTGGATTGATAGAACGATGGAATAGCCTTTTGAAAACTCAGTTATGGTGCCAACTAGGTGGCAATACCTTGAAGGGCTGGGGTAATGTTCTCCAGGAGGCTGTACATGCTCTGAATCAGCATCCACTGTATGGTGCTATTTTTTCCACAGCCAAGATCCATGGGTCCAGGAACCAAGGGGAGGAAATGGGAGTGGTACCACTCACTATTACCCCTAGTGATCCACTAGGAAAATTTTTGCTTCTTGTCCCTGCCACCCTGAGCTCTGCTGTTCTACAGGTTTTAGTTCCAAAATGGGGAGTGCTTCCTCCAGGAGAAACAACAATGATTCCATTGAACTGGAAGTTAAGACTGCCACCTGGTCACTTTGGGCTACTCATGCCACTGGATCAACAAGCCAAAAAAGGGATTACATTACTGGCTGGGGTGATTGACCCTGACTATCAGGGGCAAGTAGGACTGCAGCTACATAATGGTGGTAAAGAAGAGTTTTCTTGGAATGCAGGAGATCCCCTACGGCGTCTTTTAGTACTACCATGCCCTGTGATTAAAATCAATGGAAAACTGCAACAACACAATCCAGGCAGGACTACCAATGACTCTGAAACTTCAGGAATGAAGGTTTGGGTCACCCCAACAGGCAAAGAACCACAGCCCAGCTGAAGTGCTTACTGAGGGTAAATGGAACATGGAATGGGTAGTGGAAGAAGGCAGTGATAAATATGAACTTCGACCGCATAATCAGTTACAGAAATGAGGACTGTAATGCTGTTTTGTTCATGTTATACTATTTAAGTTGTAAGATATCAAATTTAAGAATGAATATTACCCAAGGATTTATACCCTATTCTGGAGAGATTTAATGTGTTTCCAGTTATATGCAGGACAGTTAAGTATTGTTAGGTGAAAGAAAAAATGTGTGTTTTATTGGGTTTTTTTAATTTAGAAATTTGGTATGGTTTAAGGTGGTATGTATAGCTGCCAAGTTGACAAGGGGTGGCCTGTCATAGTTAGGTTCATGTGTCAACTTAGCCAAGTGGTGGTACCTGTTTGTCTGGTTGGGCAAGTGCTGGCCTGTCTGTTGTGATGAGGATATTTCATGGAATTAAATCATGATCATGTCAGCTACATCCACAGCTGATTATCAGCCAAAGGGGAGTGTCTTCCACAATGAGTAATGCTTAATCTGATCACTGGAAGCCTTTTAAGGGGGATTCAGAAGAGATAGGCTCTTCCTGTCTCGGCTGGTGAGCCTCTCCTGTGGAATTCGTCCAGCCCCTCCATCAGAATTGTTGGCTTTACAGCCTGCCCTGCAGATTTTGGACTTTGCATTCCCGTGGTCATGTGAGACACTTTTATAAATTTTATATTTGTGAGTGTTCCCTGTTGATTCTGTTTCTCTAGAGAACCCTAACTAATACACAGGTAAAAGCAAAGCTCCTGACAACCATATTCACATGTTAAGATATTGTCAGATCAGAGCCTAATTATTTTAAAAGCCAGGTCCTTAAGCCTGTGAATACTTAGAGCTTCCATATTAAGTCCTAAAATAACTTAAACAAATAAGCTAGATCTTAACAGAAGCATATAGAAATGTTTGGGGATCCTCTTGGTAGTCAGGAAAAACTTAATATCACCCAGTCCATGCCTTGTCATTCACAATGAGGAGGAGGAAGAAGCAGAGTAAGTATGTACACTATCAGAATCTAAAGAGGTCTGCTAATCATTGTACATCTTCCTTGTGGTGGGAAACACAAGAAGCAAGAGTTTACCTTGACTGTGGAAAATGTCCAGGTATGCCTCAAACCACTAGACCATTAAAATTTTAGTGTTATGGCAGGCCCTTGAGTTTTCAGGGTATATCACTCATGCTCTGGAATGTATATATACTAGCTACTTCTTGTTCATCCCATAAAATTCGTATAGTTTGATCATTCCATCAATACAGTGGACCAGTGTGATG
Organism: Myrmecophaga tridactyla; assembly: GCA_004026745.1. Classification (NCBI taxonomy): domain Eukaryota; kingdom Metazoa; phylum Chordata; class Mammalia; order Pilosa; family Myrmecophagidae; genus Myrmecophaga; species Myrmecophaga tridactyla. The sequence continues at coordinate 5,806 of PVIY010011410.1, read as the reverse complement.
CTCTGTGAATGTCCTGCTTCTCCAGGTCTCTATACTATACTTTGACAGAGAGCTGGACAGACAATACAGTCTTTGGCCCAAGCTAATGAATGCATTCTGCTGCCAACTTTGGGTTAAGAAAACTGTTTCTTTTCTTGTTGTGTATGGAAAAGAACACAATTGCTCCATCCATGTTCCCCAAACATGCACTGAAAACTCAGTTAATAGTTTGCAGAAGTTGCAAATAGTTCACTATTTGGTTGTGGTTGAGTAGAATATTGTCATCCTCTGTGATAATTCTGATTTCTTCAAGGAGCAGTGTTAAAGTAAGATGTGCTATTCCACATCTGCATCCTATAATTTAATGGTGGCATCAATTTCTACCATACCCCTTAGGAGGTAATATTCTTTGTTATATGCTAGATAGGCTCAGAAGAGGGGAGAAATTTCAGAAGACTTCACCTGGTCTTGCCAGTTGAGCTCTTACCCTAAGGCTAAGAAAATTGGTTTGAATTGTTAACCATATCTATTCTAATTACATATTAAGAGATTAAGAGTGACCTCTCTATGGGACTTCAGAGCCAAATGGCCACTCTAACACAGACCTTAGTCAGAATCCATTTATATTCTTGTCCTGTTTGGGGAGACTGCCCTCAGAATTCTGATTTACCTGCAATCTATTAGGGGCCATGGCAACACTTCAGGTCCTCAGGTTTCAATGTCAAATTGGATCTCACATCAGTAACCTCAAAAAGTTTGGGAATTCCCCCTTTCCTTAGTTGATCAGTGTCCAATTACCAGAGTAGATGACTGAAGGTACCTTTCGGGAAGAACTAGGAAATCTCTACCATGTATAGTTTTCATGGGGCTGCAGTGTCTTTCCCCCAGGGACCTGGAGTCTTATTTAGTAAATGGGTTCTATGTCAGAAAACTGGCTCAGGTCCAAATACTGGGCAAGGGATCAGGATTTAGAATTGGGGAGACTGCCCTCAGAATTCTGATCATCTATTCTTGATTGCTATCAATTGTACAGATTGTCCACAGCCCTTGTTTTCTCCCATCTATCTGGTTCCTAAGGATGCCACCTTCATGAATCATATCATGAGGGTTTTGTAGTATTTTAAATCTATAACCCAAGGAACTGCTCCCAAATTGAAAAACTTTCCATATTAATTTTCTTAAATTCCCCACCCCTTAATCCAGCATTCTCAGAACTCCATACACCTTATTCCAGTTTCTGCCTGCCCCCATTGTCTAAATCACAATGCAAGGAGGGTAATCCCTTCTCTCTACTATCAAGCCCAGCATGCCCCAAACCAGATTACATGGTGACTGAACACTAGTTATTGGTCTGGTGGCCTAGCAGAGAGGTAGGAGCAAATCCAGTGGTAGGAGAATTTGCTTAATCTCTTGCAAGGGAGAGGCTCCTGCAATGGCAGTGTGTTAACTCTTACAAGGGAGGAATTCCACTTCTGAAGGCTTGGAAGGTTAAGAAGCCTGCCATTCAAGATCTAGGGGTACATCAAGCCAGATGGCCTCATACTGTGTATGAGATTCCCATTTTCCCCAACCAGGACACTGGCCTTGGGATAGGAGACCTGTCTAGATTGGAAACTTTAATATTCTTTGGAGTTCAGCTATCTCAAGGGTATAATTGTCCTATGTTTGATCCTTAGCTTTCTCTGCCTCTAGCTACAGGAGATGAGAACCTCTTTAGGTTCTTCTAGGCTATCTAGGAGGTGCTGTGTCTTTCACACTTAGCTTTTAAATTACAAGTAATCAATTTCAGCTTTTCTTTTCTTTATTTTTTTTTCTAGAATGTCAGTTGAGTTTATCCAGAGTCACTCAGTTCCACTATTCTTTTTATTACTCTTTTTCCTATATTTGTCAGACGTCTGACACATTGCCACAGCTAGTACCATCCCTTCTACAAGTGTCCCGTCCTAGTGCAACAGTGGTAAAATGTTTCACAATTTCATTTTTACTTGTGTCAGGGGTCACCTATGTTCCTCCTATCACCAGTTGTTGGGTCCTCATTGTCAACTGGGTAGTGGTGATCCAGCTCCTAAATCCTATCTGAGCATCTATTTCCTCAGACCTCTTATGGCAATAACTAGGACAGGTTAGATTCCCCAGCAAATAGAATTTGATATGGTAACTTACATGCAGGAGGTTTATTAAGGACTGATCTTGAGATTTCTACCTGTAGGTTGGGCACTTCATAAATTAAAAATTAAGTTCAGTAATTTAATCAACCATTATATCTTCATCCCAAGGCAGTATTTCCATGCTACCCCACCCCACCCCTTTAGTTGGCCATGTGGAAGCTTCTGGCTATCTAGGAAAAGACTGCATTTAGGTTCTTCTTTCTTTCACATTCATATCTTTTCTAGCTGTTATTTTTGACCCCGCCCAACATCAAAATTAACATGAAGAGAAAGAAGTCAAGCCAATAGTAAAATTCTTCTTTAAGTGATCTTGTTATAAGATGGCTTCATATGTGCTAGGCTTAGGTTTTCATGAATGACTTTCTCTCTTGAATTGTTCTCGTAGGGTCTTTAAAGATCACCCAACAGAACTGGTCTCTCACCTGAGGATCCTTTGATCTGGTGAATGAACTGTATTTCCTTCAAGTGCCCAAGGTTATTCTCAGTTCTCTTTCTGCTGAGGTCCTACTCTACCTCTAGTTAACCCTTTGGACATGCTCTCAGATGATGCTCTTGCTGGCTCTTTCCCATATGCACATAGTTAACTTCTGGTACTTGGGACACACACATGTAGTCTTTACCCAAGCAAACTCTTGGTGACTATGCCATAACAATTCTCCTTACTCCAACACTAGGGAAGCTCTCCAGTACCTCTTCTTGAGGGGGAAATCAGTTATCAGTCCACTTTCCTCATCTGCTCTCTCAAAATGGTACTATAGTGTCTCTTCCCTACCATATCACTCTTTCTCCTTTGATGTAGGACTAGGTAGAACTCATTTTGATAATCAGTTATCAATCTTCTGATAACAATCCCATCTGACAGTTCCCCTCATTCTCAGGATGCTTGTGTCACATTACCCTGTCCACATTGCCTCTGTTTCAATACCCTGTCCACATTGCCTCTGTTTCAGTAAAGGTAAAAGAAAAGCATACCTAGAAAATAAACCTCTGAAAAAAAAAAAAAAGAAAGACAATTCTGGCATGGAGACCCCTTGCCTCTTGGTTAAGAAAATTAGCTAGCTCTGCTGTTGGGTGTATAAAAGACCATTTTCAATTTCAAGGTCCCAAGAAGACTGTTGTATATATTTATCCCTATTTCTTCTTTGCCAACACAGATGATACATAACTGTCAATTTTTAATATGTGCTCTTTATTTATGTAACACTTTCTTTAATTATCTTATGTTCTTTTTGTAGATCAAACATCCGACCTGTCTTCAATCTTGATAATCTTTACAATTTACTTTGGAATATAGGACCTATTGTTTTCCTGCTTCAACCAAAGAGGGGAGAAAAAATCCAATTTCAATACTGGATTATAATAATCAAAATATAGGTTATGCTATTGGACTCATTTATACAAAAAGGGACTTCTTCTACCCCCTACTCTTTTCTCAGATTTTTGTGTAGGCCATATGACCACCTTATATATATAAGCACTTACATTCTGCAGAACATTTGGGTATGCCTCTTGCTTCCTAGTCAGACTATTATTTCCTGGAGGGCTGGAAATAAAAATATCTAATCTTTACAGTACACAAGGTTAAGCACAAAGTAAATAAAGTATATAGACACCTTTAACTTTATAGTCCATGAGACAATAATAGGAGACTAGAGGTGTGTACTCCAGCTCAGAAATGTTCCTTCATCAGAGGTTTGGGTCTTAGCTTCCTGTAGTTCCTCCTCTGAGCTCCTGAGGTCTCAGTACCAGGTGTGATCTGAGCATCATCTTCTTGTTAGAGGTCTGAGTCCCTTTTCTGGAGAGATGTCCATCAAATTTCTAGGTTTAATGATCCCAAAGCCTCCTTTCCATTCAGCTAGGTGAATAAATGAGACTTTTTGCAGTTACTACCTCTATGTTATTTCTGTATTTCCTTTTTGTCTTTCAGTCCTCAAATACTTGTTTATCCAGGACCTCATATAAATTTTCCATGTGAAAATAACACATATGATTTATTTTGTGCTGTCTAGAACATGACTTCCATACCTACTTCAATTTCTGTTAAGGAGAGGGTCCCAAGACAGCATCATAAATTCAACCAGATTAAGATGTTTATGCAGAAGGGATTGAGAAAAACTTCTCGAACAAAGAGGGAAGAGAGAAATGAGACAAAATAAAGTGTCAATGGCTGACAGATTTCAAACAGAGTTGAGAGATTATCCTGAAAGTTATTCTCACGCATTATATAGATATCACCTTTTTAGTTAAGGTATATTGGAGAGGCTGGAGGGAAGTGCTTGAAAATGTAGAGCTGTGTTCCAGTAGCCATGTTTCTTGAAGATGATTGTATAATGATATAGCTTTCACAATGTGACTGTGATTGTGAAAACCTTGTGTCTGATACTCCTTTTATCTACAGTATGAACAGATGAGTAAAACATACAAATTAAAAATAAATAAATAATAGGGGGAACAAATGCTAAAATAAATTTAGTAGATTGAAATGCTTAGTGATCAATGAAAAGGAGTGGTAAGGAGTATAAAAAAATAAGGGAAAGAAAGTCTAAAATATATTGGGTAGATGGAAATACTAGCAGTCAATGAGAGGGAAGGGTAAGGGGTATGTTATGTATGAGATTTTTCTTTTTTCTTTTTATTTCTTTTTCTGAATTGATGCAAATGATTTCAGTGATGAATATACAACTATGTAATGATATTGTGAGTTATTGATTATATACCAAGAATGGAATGATCTCGTGTTTGTATGCTATTATGTTTTTTAAAAAAATTTTAAATTAAAAGAAAAGACGTTTATGCATTTGAATCCAGTTTAACTCAGGACTACAAAAAATGATTTATTTGAAGATAAAACAAGGGTTTATTAAGCAGTAAACTAAGACATTAATACCTCTGAGGAAACTATACAGATTGGAATTGAATTAAGAAGTGTTTTTTTTTTTTTCCACAGAATTGCTGGTGCTAAAAATCTTCCCTCAAAAGCAGAGGAAAAGTGAGAATATTTGACCAACAGAGATCAATCTCTGCAAAAGAATAAACCTTTTATTGAGGATGATATTAGCTGTTAAATGAGGAGGCCAGGGTGGCCAGAGGCAAGGGAGGGAAGCAGGAATATTTAGAAACAATTCTCTAACCTTGGGCACTGCCAGTTGTCTGAGGCAGATTGAGATAAAATTCAATAATTCCAACTGTCAATTATACATTTTAATTTGTGAGCAAGTATGGTGCTACTTTTCTCTGTATGGGAGAAATCTAAAGCAACAAGTAGCAACTTGCTCTTCTTCCATTTTTTAAAAAATAAATTAAATCCACATAGAAAGAAGCTAGGTCATTGGTCTTCTAGGTCACTGAATATCTTTCATCATAAAGAAACAAGTGTTCTTATTATCTTTGTGCTTTTCCAAGGAAATTATTGATAACTCTTGATAAACTAGAGCTTATATATATCTTTCTCGGCTACAGTCTTCAAACTTAAAACTAAAGTGAAATTTTCAGAAACATTCAGCCCCAATATGAATTTAAACAATTTAATCTCTCTGAATGGCATTTTCTTCCACTACACAGTGAAGAGGATCAGAGAAATTTGGAAGAACCATTTAGTGTTTTGTTTCTCTAGAATGAAAAACTTTTAGCACAGCCCTGCATATTGGTTTAGTCTTCAC